>JASDQU010247903.1:0-16536 GCA_032191745.1 Picea mariana
AGATATAATAAATGGGTAGTTAGATATAATAAATGTAAGAGGACTTCTTAGAAGGTTCTACTTCTATAAGATTCCTCCTCTAGAATTTTCTTAGGTGATGGTAGCACTATATAAAGGGGTTCAAGCAATGTAATGGGAAATGAAGAAAAGTATTGTATTGTGAGTTGTAGCTCAATACGAGGATGCCCCCTTGAAGAGGCAAGTGAACAGAAGATGCTCTCTTCCATAATATGATCCATTGTACGGTGTTGCCCTACCTCAAAGGTTTCTATAATAAAGTGGTGGTTTTCTATATGGTTTCATATATCTTGTGTGGTGATTGCATTCATTTCTTTGGAACTTAACAATAAGAACCAAAGACTGAATACAAAAGCGCCACAACAAATATACAAGAACATTATGAAAAATCTCTTTTATTATTATAAAATCCTTGAGGTAGGGAAACACCGTACAATGGATCCTATTATGGAAGGGATCATCTCCTATTCACTTGCCTCTTCGAGGGGGCATCCTCCTATTGAGCTACAATTCACAATACAATACTTTTCTTCATTTCCCATTACATTGCTTGAACCCCTTTATATAGTTCTACCATCACCTAGGAACATTCTAGAGGAAGAATCTTCTAGAAATAGAACCTTCTAAGAAGTCCTCTTACATTTATTATATCTAACTACCCATTTATTATATATAACTACCATAGTGGGCCTTATTTAATAATATAGTAGACCTAGTCCATCTTACATTAAATGGCCTCCACTATTATCACTACGGGCCCTCTTGGCCCCCCGACTACCTCTCTAGATACCTAACATCCTTTCCCTTGAGTTGATGGATGGAAATTCTTCCTTTTGCATGAGAAGAATAATTATGCAATTGAAAATACTTTCTCATGCCCAACAACCATGTCTTTGCATCTTCATCCTTTGCATGCTCACCATCAAATGTAGGAGGTTTGCTTTTGTTCATTTCTCCTCATAGCTCATCCACCCCAGAACTCTTATGCTCCCTGACAGGGGATGGAATTGAGCTATTGTGTGTTATGTTATTGGAATGCCTCGGGGAATGATGGTGATATTTTCTAACACTTCCTATTCTTATTTTCTCATCAGGAGACCTGTGACTTACTTATTTTCTCGAGCCACTCTCCTTATCGAATTTATTTTCTATTCTATTCAAGCTCTGCATTAACTTCTGTTGAAGTCCTCTTGATTCTCCTTGTCTTTCATAAGCCTTTCATGATCATATTTATGGCTTTGGGCATCCTTCTGTAAATTTTTAATGGTCTCTACCATATTCATGTTTTCATCCCTTCCTTCTCCATGTCCATTGGAGTTTGTTCCTTCAATGCCCATATGGAAATCCATCCCTCTGATCTAATATTCCTAGTTGTAAGCCCCCTGTGCCTCTTCCATTCCTCTGCACTCTGTGTTGATCCTTATCTAATCTAGTTGTTGTTAACTCTGTAAAATGTGTAGCCAACAGAACTTTGCCAGGCTAACTGTTTCAACAATTTCATGAAAATATGAAACATTCAGGTTCAATAATGAATCAGAATTCTTTCTTATGATTTCCTGAAAATTGAATGACCAGATCAATTTTCTAGGTGAATAATTATATTCTATTTTCCAAAACCTTTCCAATGCCAGCTTCAATGCTCAATTTTGAGTCTTGAGCATAAAGTTATGGTTATTTGAAAATTGTCCATTAATTTTTTTGTTCACTCTTCAACTTGGTGCAATTATGTGTTGTAATTATGCATATTTGCACCTACGCCATTGCAATTTTAGTAAGATCTCAATTGGGTTTCTTCATATACAAATTTTGGACAGTCTGTCCAAGTTTCACCATCTTTTGGGTTCTGAGATGCTAGTTACAACCTGCTGAAGTTCTAGGCCAATTCATGTTTTTGGTTTGGAATGCTACAGGTACCTTCTTTGCCATATTAAACATTTTTAACATGCCCGTAATTTTAATTCAGCTCTAGGAATATTTTATATGGTTCAATGTCTTTCCATAGACTACTCTTGTGCCTCAATATGATTCTAGAGCATAAAGTTATGGCCCTTCGAAGTTAGTTGGGTCTTGAAATTTACCCTCCACTATTTGTCCTGTAACTTCCTCATAAAATCTTCGTTTGACGAATGATTTACACCATTAGAAAGCTCTCTCCGAGCTCTTTCATTTTAGCTATAGAGACAACATGTACCTTGGTACACTATGTTCTCAGGGTTTTTGAGTAGCTAAAAACGTTGTTTAGGAAATCAAATACACACTGCAAAAATATGACCTTCAAACAATATCAAATGTCGCATAAATTCAATGGTTTTTTGTTGTTGTAGACCATCTAAACGACTTTGCGTGCACAAATTTTAACTTGTACACCCATATTTAGCATGCACAATAATACCATAAGGTAGCGCATGCTCCACGCACCTATAACCAATGTGGATCACCTCTTTGTCGCGCCAATAACTGGTGCACACTACTTTGGTGTCGTGCGCCAATATCCACTGCGCCCAATTTTGGTTCATGAACTAATACATGTTGCACGTAATTTTTGTTTCACACGCTAATATTCCACTTGCATTTCACTCTATGCGCTGCACCATGCCAAATTTTAGTACGCCCCCACCACACACTAGTACTCTGTGTGCACCATTAACTAAATTGTCGCGCGACAACATATAACCACATTGCACGTGCATCAACAAAATTCCTTTGCTCTCTGTCAATACTGCGCACACCACATGCGCCATTATTATGCGTGCGCCCACCGCGGATACCAATATTACGCATGCACCACTCAATCCGCACCGCACAATGCTAAATTTAGTGTGCACATTAATCCCCCGTTATTTTTTGTGCATTACCACTCTGCACTACACAACGCCAAATTTAAGTGTGTAGACCCATGCGCCAATATTTTTCGTGCATTACCACTTTGCACCGTGAAACGCCAAATTTAAGTGCGTACACCTGCACTCCAATATTTTTTGCACATTTCCACTCTGCACCGCGCAACACCAAATTTAAGTCCGCACACCACACGTCAATATTTTTCGTGCATTTCCACTATGCACTACACAACACCAAATTTAAGTGCACACACCTGCGCACCAATATTTTCCATGCATTTCCACTCTGCACCGCGCAACACCAAATTTAAGTGTGCACACCCGCGCGCTAGTATTTTCTGCGCATTGCCACTCTACACCGCACAACACAAAATTTTAGCGTGCATAGCCACGCACCCTTGTTTTCCACACATCACAAGATTTTCACTGTGCATCATGAATTTTTAGTGCACACACCTGCACACATTCATTTTTATGTGCATCAATTCCTCGTGAATTCCACTGCAAAAATTGGGGCTTTTGCCAAAAAAATTCCCAAATTTTACCATAGATATTCTGCAACTATGAAATTTGTTCAATTTCACCCCGATGACACCAATTCAACCTCTGCAACAACAAATCATTGTTGGTTGACATTCTTGGAATGATTTTTTCCCCAAACTCAATTCACGAATTGAGAATTTTAATAAACTAATCTCGCTCCATCTATCATGGATTCCCTCTAACTTCAAATTTGACCAATTCCAGGTTTGAATTTGCTAGAACCGATATTAAATTAAGAATATCTCATTACTTGGCCAAATTTCTCAAATTTTCCATGAATTTAACAACAAAAATTGGGGCTTTTTCTCAATTCTACGCAATTGCTTCTACTTTTTTACCATGGAAGCTCTGTAACTTGAAATTTGACCACTTTGAAATAATTCTCTCTGAAATTTTGTTTCAATTCCACTTGCTCGGCCCATCTAGGCTTAGTGTTGAAAATTGGAGCTCTGATACCATATTGTAACATCCCCAACATCCAACTGGGCTATGCCATGTAAAACAATTTTGAATTGTATGAAAATTAAAACATATACACACATAATATCTTGTGGAACTTTATATATATAACTTAAAGCAGACAAATACATTCTGTAACTGCATAGATTCAGACGAAAATAACAGTAAACACATACATGCAACATAGATAGGCAATACCCATAAATATAAACACAGGTATAAACCACACACAGGAAAAACCCATAAAAATAAACAGGTAAATAATAATGCAACATGTAATTTGACACACAATTGATACTTATCTTGATAAGAATATCACCAACTGCGTGCAGGCCTTCCACGAAACTCCCAGCTTTAGACAACACTGCTCATCACTCTCAGCAGTGGGTCACCCCCAAGTTGGGACTAAACTCCACCTGGGTAAAGGGCTTCCTAACCGGGCTGATGTATCTCAGACAACAGGAAAGACTTCGTCACATGTGCCAAATCAAAATAACAGCCTACAGTCCCTCATTCCCCACGTGCATGTTCCACCCCAGGAAGTGTGCCCCTTCTCTACTCAACAGTCCCTCGGTTGCCCCATTTCCTTTCCGAGGCTTCAACAATAGGCTAGACAGGAAGTCTCAGAGCCTTGTAGTTGTAGTTTAGCACCTTCGGGAAATCAATTCCCAACAATTCTCTCACCTAGAGAAAAATTTCTCATGGGCCTGACAGCCCACCTTTTCAATATCCCACGGGCCTAACAACTTGCCTCTTCAGTATCCCACCGGCCTGACAACCCACTTCTTCTGTCCAACTCCCAAGCTAACTAGGTACAGGTACAGATATGGTACTGATATAGTTACAAGTAAAGGTACAGTGATAGTAACAGAAAGGTACGGAGGATAGCTGAATTAGTGAGTGAATGATGATAGAATGAATGGGAAAATGAACTAATTCCAAACTATATGTATGCATGTTCCCAGCTTGACACTTTTCCTGTTGGGAGCTACTTTGGTCCACTTGTCCCCATCCTTAGACTTAGGATAAAATATTTATCCAAACTTTATACTTTAAGGAATATTAATATAATATTCTTTTTTGGTTTAAGCTCCCTAGCTTATCCCTTTATCTTAACTGTTAGCCCCCCCCTTTCCCTAACTAGTGGAGTTTAGTCCCCCATACTATTTTATCGTGGTCAGTCTACACGCAACGATGTATTATATTAATGATAATGCATATACAAAAATAGGCTCACTGGCCTTTAGCATCTAGGCTCTCCAGCCTAATTCAATAGATAATCCTCCTAGCTTATAATACTTGGTTCACCAGCCTATAAAACACAACATATACACAAAGGTTCCCTGGCCTCAAAATCACACACACTTAAGTTTGTTGCATGCAGTGTCCTTGAATGTGCACACTTCATCATTTTAGTGTGTGGTACATTTGCGCACCATACCATGGAAGGTGCATGCAAAATGATATAAAAAAACTCACAAGCTTAAGTACATTTACATTTACATTTACAATTGGGTTCGGCCTAGGGGTATTACATGCAGGCTCACTTGACAGGGAGTCAAACATAACGTCTAGGTGCTTGCTGAGGATGTGTTGATTGTGCAACTGACTTGCCAAGTCTCTTCTCTGTGTATGTTTCTCTATGGGTTTCTTCCTCACTCCAACAATCACCCCACTTTATCCCTGGGTCCTCGTTGTTGGTGTTGGAAAAATTCTTACTGTAATCCTACATCAGAGGAGGGATTTGCTCTTCAACTATACATTCTGTCATGGTTGGCTTAGGGGAATTCAAAGGGATATAGGTACCTATAGGTTGTCGCTACTCCATGGTATTCTTCTGCAAATTAGGATGAATTTCCTCCCAATTAGGAGGAATATCCTCCTCCACTATGAAACTCCCATATAAATTCTATGGGTTAGATGAATGATACTCAACTTGAGCGTTCTCACCCCAGTTTTGACCAGAGCAGGGAGAGTGGGCCAATCTACTTCTTGGGTTGGGAAAGAGAGAGGTCGGTTTTGTGCATCTATGTCTGCCTACTTGACTGTAGTAGGTTGGAACACATTGGTACTTGCCTCTCTCACAAGGCATGGTGAGGCTAAGCTCAAAGGGGGGGAAATTGACAGAGGAGATGCCATAAGTGAAGATAATTGACAGAAGGAGAGTTACAGGGTCTTCACAAGATCGGAGCAAAACACCTAGGGGAGGATGAAAAACTAAAGGCAAGTTTTGGAGATAAAATACAAGACGAGGAGAAACCGACATGATGATGAAGGAAGTGACAACCTTGGTAGCCATGAATGTCAGGGTAATGCAACCTTGCTTCTTTGTACATGTACCAAAGGGCCGAGCTTGAATCACCATTAAGGCTTCCAATCTATCCCAACTCACTAAGATCTGCCTTGAATGAATGTTATACATCTCTACTAGACAGAGGAGGAGGGTGGCGGCAAGGGGATTTAATTTCCCTCGTTTCCAATGCGACATGTGACAAGTGTTCATAAGGTGTCACCCCATCAGGGGGTGATTTATGCTAGCCTTATGATAGTCAGGAGGTTGCAATTAATTGATACATGTGACGACTTGATGCTTTGTTATTATGACATGAGCAAGAGCTTGATAGGATAGCTACTCCATGGGCCTAGTGAGTTGATTTAAGAATAGATCTTGTCAAAGCCCATACCATGAAGGATCTGAATGAAAATACCATGATATGGGTTGGGGACACAATATCACGTGATCCTCGGTTCTATATTAGCTACTCTAGACTTGCAAGATACATGGGGCCATAGAGCCTTGTGAGATGCTTGAATCCATATAGCCTTGGGGATGTGATACATTTCTATATCTACTACAATCAATGTATGTGATGATTTTTAATACTCTACCATGACATTTGACATATAAAAGACTAGTTTTAGCAAAGGGATGAGTGCCATGGTGAGTGGGACCATTTGAGCACCAAATGTGGTATAATTAGTGGTTGCAAATGGTAGAGTATGAACAAAGTAGCGGAGGATTGTGTATGGAATTGCATGGCTTCATGATTGTATTCAATGTGTATAATTTCATTCATGCCAAAAAAAACATGCAACACCATAGCGGTATGTTGACTTACATTTTCATCTTGCATGAAAAAAAGCATGTAGTGTTAGAGGCTTTGATTTGTTGTTGAGTATTATTGCATATGCGGGTTATCATATGCTAACTACACATGTGCATATTGTGCATTTGCACATTAGTACTATTATATTAATGTGTGGTTTGCATGCCACTTAGTGATTAAACATTTAAGATGTGTTTAATAAATACTTATACTTAGTAAGTGGACATTTAATACGTATATATTAAATTAAGTTGTGCAAGTGTAGTAATGGAAATAATTAGGTGTATATGCATATATTTAGTGAGTTGGAAAATTTTAGGGAAATTACATTATTTTAAAAGATTTACATACATGAGTTATTATTAAAGTGACATGCATGATTGTAAGTTATATAGAGATGAGAAGGAGGATTTTGGGCTTATGCATTCCTATCTTAGTTTAGGAGGGATTGAGAGATTAAGAATACTAGTGGATGAGGTTGAGGAATTGGTTAGAGTTCTTAAGCTCCAAATTGATGAATCAAAGTTGATTGAGAAAGTTGGTTTAGTATTAAGGATTCCAGATTGAACTCAAGGGTCGATGGAATTAGGTTTGGATGAGACTAATTTTGTTCTCTTCCCCATAGTTGTTTGTGGATTTGGTTATTGGATATTGTTATTTCTTGAAACCCCAAAAGAAAAATTAAATTGAAGAAAACATATTGCAGATAGTCTAATCAGTACAGAACAAAGGAAGCAAGAGTTCCAATTACTCAAACATGTATAGTTTCTATATACTACAAGCATTAATTTCACATGGAGTCTAGACATTAGTTACAAATTCTAGTGCACATTTTCCTTTTGGAATCTAATATATTGGAAGTTATTCTCAAATAATAGTCCTCTAATAAAGGGTACACACCAACTAGAACCTATATGCCTCAAGGCTTCTCTAAAATTAACTTTGACAAAGGAAAAAAAAAAAGGGCATTAGTAGTAGCCTCAATCTCATGACACTAAACAATTTCATACACTAAACAATTTCATTAGTTGAACAATATGCAAATTAACACAACCAAATGCAACTATGGAAAATGTATTACTACCAATTGCACTAAGTAATGTCCTTATTGCAACAAATTCAGGTTATCAAGCTCCATTGATGACAACATTTAACCAAAACAAAATGTGTGATAATAACCCAAATGTGCTAACATATCAGCATTGCCAATCTGCCAATCTCTATGAGTTTATACTACTAAATAACCTAAATAACCTAGAAACAAGGTTCACAAAAAAAAAAGTCAAAATTTGCACCCATAAAAGACTAGGATATGGGGTCACGCAATAACCAAATAGAATATACACTTGTATTCCCAACCATAGTAAAGTACCCACATGAAAGTAATAAAAAAAATAAATTGTTGGATGGTAATCTAGTTCATCATGTAATAACAATGGATGAAAACATCCTCGTCAAAAGGTATCCAAAGACAAGACCAAGACCCTAGCTATTAATAATCAAATTTTTAATTTCCAGTATAACTATAAACTTCAAGTGATATATCAGTTGAAACAAATTATACAACCAGTGTTGGAAAACATTATCAACATGATTCCATGGTGCATGGTGCAAATTGATTGTGCATGACATATTCTTGAACCTGCATTAATCAAGATGGTTAATTAACTTTATTCTTGGCTTTTGTAGCAAGATTAGTAACAAGTTCTTCTATACACAATGACAAAACAATGATACAACCAGTGTTGGAAAACATTGTCAACATGATTCCATGGTGCATGGTGAAAATTGATTGTGCATGACATATTCTTGAACCTGCATTAATCAAGATGGTTAATTAACTTTATTCCTAGCTTTTGAAACAAGCTTAGCAACAAGTTATTCTATACACGATGGAAAAAGAATGGTAGGTAATAAATGGAGAGGCAATGAATGTTGGGACAATCTTGTCGTTAAGAGAGTGTCCTATTACAGTCACTTAAATGAATTTGGCTTGTAGAAATCAACTCTGGTACAACAAATGGTCAACCCCTTCAATGATACACACAAGGGACTTTTTTGCATGACATAACCCCATCCCAACTATTCTTTGCATAGAAAATCCCTTTACCAACCATTAAACCACATTCGATTGTGTGTTACATTGATAAGGTGTGGTAGAGCACTAATTGCACCTCACACAATAGTTCGATGTGGAGGCCTTTCAATTTTATGTTTCACCTCTCATGGATCCCCACTTAAAGGCCTATGCAAATTTCATAATTTATTGCAAGTGGCAATTGTCTCAAGGAGTACTTAACATTCAAGATATTTTAAAAGGAGTACTTAACATTCAACATTTTTTAAATCCATGAGATCCCTAACATCTTAAAAATAGGTTTGAAAACCATGGGAATGTGAAAGAACCAAACAAACATACCATAATATAATAATTTGTTTGCATGTGAACCATCCAAAAATTAGTAACAATTCCTTTGGTGTTGACTTAGAGTTTTTTTCTTTCTATGAGACATTATTTAGCAAATAAAAATGGTAATTTGTATGGCACATTGTTATACCACAATTTGCCACACCATTTGCATTGTGAGATGGCTTAGTCCTTGTTTTTGACTTGCAAGCTTAAATCCCAAGTTCCCTCATCAAAGTCACTTAAAAAATAATGTTTTTGCTTATATCCACGGGTCACTTTTGTGCAACACGTGGACATTTTTCCTTGCTAGTGTACAACCCGCGGATGCCCTAACAAAATGTGAAAAATAAAATAATTCCACATTTTTGGGTGGGGATTTTGGTTGGGCTTGTTTCCCAACCTCATTGAATCCATACCAAACATAATTAAACCTCCTTAACTTCTTGAGGATGGTATAAATGCACTTTTGGGGGCATGGATGAGGAGAACAACCTAGGTGCAAAGTTATCTTAAAGAAATTGCAAGTCTCCCTATTCCCCTTCATCCTCTGAGTAGCATCCCTGTGACTTGGAACCCTTGTTCCATCATTCCTTCCTTCTCATTATATGGCCATAAGGTGTGTTCCTATCCTTATTGGGTCATCCAAGGAAGGACAATCTTGCTGAGTGATGCTTGAAGTACCTTTTGGAGGAACCTGGGCAGTTGGCTTCGAGGAAGTGTTGATGGTTGGAGTCAGGTTGTAACCACTTCTTTTACCGTTGTTAATAAAAAGTTCTCTTTTCCCAATACTTGTGTAGTATTGATTCAACTTGTTTATGTATGCCTAATTACTCTTCATATTTGAATCTATCTATCAATTACTTGTACAATTTTATGCTATAACTACCTTGTTGCAACACTTTCTTGATATTCTGTTGCAGGTTAATTCAAGTTGGAGTCAAGAGAAATACCAGGGTTGAGAGCGGGGAACAACACCTAACATAAGGATACAAGGTGTGAAACGTTCTTCCCTCTTTGACAAAGTAGTTATTTCTTTACAAGTCTTGTGTGTGGGTTAGGGTTCTGTCTTTCACTTGGTCAATCTCTTTTGTGACATGACCCAAAGTCACGGGGGAAAAATCCCATAACACACACATAAATATATGAAGACTTATGTCTCACATTTATGAGATTTTAGTATAAAGTTGCATATAACTCTTTGCACATTCTTCTAAGTATGGGGTTAAATTGTAATGGGGGTAGTATCTGGTTTCATGTATTAGACTAAGACTCATGCTACCAGCAAACATCTTGAGTGTAAGTAGTCTTGTTCAAGGGGTACTTGCATTTTTGTAGATACTATCTAGGATGAAACCACCAACCACCTTTTGGTCCTAGAGTAAGACCTAAAAATGCTTCTAATTGGCTAAGAGCTTGTCCTCCTTGAATGTAAGGATACAAGTTAACAACTCAAGACCTACAAAGATCTCGCAAGAGTGGAAATCTACCCTCTTACTGCTTCAAAGATGTGGTTTTCCTTGAATAATGTTGTTGAAATGGTTTTAGTGGATAATAGCCTCTAATAACTGCATGATAATTGATTAGCAACAAAATTATGATAAATTTTTCAACCTTAAAAAAACAACAATTTACACATTCTTGACCAATATGATATTTATTATAAAATACAATATCATATTAGACAAAATTCATCTCCTTCTTCCCATCTTTGAGGAATAAATTAGACGAAATTCCTCTCCTTCTTCCGATCTTTGAGGAATAAATTAGACAAAATTTAATGTACATCAATAAAATAAAATAAAATATTTATGTTTCCAAAAAATTAAGCTCTCTACACATAATAAATTAAAATAAAATAAATGTACATTAATTTAAAATATACACACACATAATATTTAATAACCCTAATAAAAAAATAAATACATCTTAATCAAACAAATTTAATATAAAAATGTAACTACACTAGCACATAATAAACACATTGAAAAACGATTCGTGTATGCCGTACTAAACGCCGTGAAAAGGAAAACACGAGAAGTACTAAACGGTAGGTATCTCTTTATAATATTATTAATTATTAATTACACGACATGTAAATGCACGTGGAAATACAGGCTTAGGTACTCCCCTTCAAAAAAAAAAAGGAACCTTCTTTTGTATTGAATACATAGTCCCCACCATCAACCCTAAACGATAAGCATAAAGTTGTTATAGAAAAGGACAGGCTACCTATGAACTAATGAACAAGGCACTCTTAGGATAAGGGTTTCAGCGTGCACGACTCTTCAACCCATGTGGAAGAAAATTTAGGTTATGAACACAAACAAATGATCTAATAAGGAATTGCAAAATTGATCTAACACTGGCTGGATGTTTAGGTGAGGAGTAATTATGTGGCATGTTAAATTATGTGTTGAAATGTTTATTGAGTTGGTGTCATGTGGATCAAGCACTTGTATCACACTAATGATATTTTGAAGATTAGATAGTGGTTTTCGTGTGTGGGGGGTTGGGCATGACAAAGGGCAAGCCATGTTTATGCAACGGGTTAGCACAATGAGCCTTAGAAGTCTAGCCCACATTTGTTTCACAATGTTAGGCTATGAAGTTTGGTGATGTTGTTATTTTGGTGCATTGAAGAATAAAGGGGGCTCGGTGTGGACCAAAGATGCATTGACGCATAAATCAAAGTGATTACAATAGCGACACATATAAGATAATTAAGTTTTGACTTAGATATAATAGGGGATTTTATAGTTGTAGAAACATTTCTAAGAATCCATTGCTTGCACATTTGACTTTATTGTTTGCATACCTTTATTATTCACATATAAGCACCTAATAATAGACAAGAGAAAAAAAAGGAGAGGGAAAGGTCAAACAAGAAAACTTATTCACCTCACAACAACTATAATTTGAGAAAAGGGAATTTTTTAATTTTGTATTAAACAAGAAATAAGCCACATAATGGCTAGTCCTCATCATGTGGAGAAGGTGGAGATGAAAATGATACAAGAAGCAAGGTTGCAGCCACATGTCCCTAACAAGTAGAACAAGATGGCCCAAGATAGGTACACACTCTAACCATTTCTCTTAAATAACAATGGAAATGGTTAGATTTGCAACAAGGAGTTGAGTAGAATGGAAAACGTGAAGGAACATTTTTCATGCCACCATCACAAAATGATCTGAATTGGATCCTTGGCAAAAAAAATCTCCTTGTGAACTTTGTAATAAAAATTTAATTATTTTTTGCAAAGTTGATAAAATGTTCAAAATTCCTTTGGAAGTTGAAACAAACCATTGTGATGGTTGGCCTTCCAAGGCAACCCATTTAAAATGAAGGTTATGGTGAAGAAGCGAATGGAATGGAACATAGAGGAGGAAATGAAAAGGGCAATAGAAGAGATAAGAGCTCAAGGAAGCAATATGCTTGATGATTGGAGGAGAATGAGACATTCAGTCTATCCCACGATGAGTGAAGATTGTTGTTGAGCCATGGCCATCTACAAATATCTTTCCAGTGAGTAAAAATACACTAAATCTGTGTATAGGTCACCCTTTTGTAATCAATTTCATGCATAATAAAATCCCCAATGAATTTTGTTTTTCATTTGGATTTATAGGGTGAAAAAAATATATCTTATGATGCAAATTCATTGTTGTGTCATCGAATTTTTTTGTTGCTACCTTATGTTCGTGAATTTATGTGTGGAAATCATTAGGAGAAATGTAATTCATGAGTTCCATGTATTGCTAGTTTACAAATATAGTGTCATTGTCTATTTCAATTTTCCCAACAGATGATAAATTGCAATTTCCATATTCCCAATCCATTTTTGGCTCACCGGGACACTATAATTCATTGGATGACTTCAATTAATTGTTTATTGGATTGAAACTCTTGCACATACAATGTTATTTTCCATTTGATTGATAGGTTAAATCCTTTGAATAATTGTTGTGTAAACCATGCTACAACACCCATATTCAAGCTACCTTTTTTCTAATTTGTTGAGGCAGTTACCTATTGTTGTGTCAGGCATCAACAACCTCCTTTTTCTTGTATATTTACTTGTAAATCCTCTCTCCAAAAAAAATGATCCCCATGCTCTCTTCTATAAAAATTTCTTGGCTTGAAAATTTCCCTTAATATTGATCATTGAATATCCCTCTCTAAGTAGGCCACTCTAGTTTTCTTAGTTTGGTTGGGTGATCCAGGTGGATATCGGTGGCCACCCACCATTTCCAACTCGCTCAAAACCATTTTTTGGCAATTTTGTCAATTTACTATTTTTAGCAGTTTTTAACTTCCGGGGCCATTTTGAGGACCTAAATGAAGGTTTTTCGAGATCAAGATTCTCAATGATATTTGAAGGCTTTGATTCAGCCTCCAAAACGAATCTCCTCGATGATACCTTTCCAACAGACTATCATGCACCTAAAACGAAGATCGTATGCAAAAGTTATGACCCTGAGAAGTTGATGTACTAACTTACCCAAACGTGGCCCACATGACTTTTGGCGCTTCATCTCCTAGGGTTAGGTTTTTGGATGTCTAGGGTTTTTGAAATTCTTGTTTATTGTAAAAAGGCCTTGAGGGCCTCATTGTAATCATCTTCTTGCGAATGAGCACAATTGTCACATCTCTTCTCAGAGATAAGCCACCACCATTCTAGCAAGCTTGTTTTCCGCTGCATTTTACAGTTTCAGCGTATTTCCTTATTGAATAGAAAACCAATTTTACTGTATCTCTATTATTTTGTGTTAAGCGTATTTTAATAATATGTACTCATTTCATTCTGATCATAAAACCCGGATCAGTGGTATCAAAGTGGTCTTCTCCTTGTCATCTTAATGCATGTCCCCAACGAGGTCAGGGTACAAAGAATTGGGTCTCAAGCTTGTTTCTCTTGAGGACAAAAGCTCTTGCATGCCCAAGAGACCTCTCATGGCAGGAGAAAATAAATATGATGGGACAAGAGATCCTTTCAAAATGTTTCTTGAGGAATCCCTCACGCAACAGAGGAATGAGATGATGGATAGTTTCACACAAATCCTTCTGTGGCTACCAACATGCGACACATCTTCCTCCAGTGGAGGCACCGCCCCCTTCAAGGTACAAATCAACTTCAATATTCCTATATTTGAAGGTCAAATAGACGCAGATTTTGTAGACAAGTGGTTGAATCTACTAGAAGGGTATTTTTCTGTCCATAACTTTTCGAATAGATAAAAGATTACTTTTGCACTCCTCAAAGTCGTTCCCCATTTCAAAGATTGGTGGGAAACTTTCCGTGAGAAAAAGGAAATAGAGGAACCCTCATTATTTATAGTCATGGCCACATAGGAATCCTGTAGGGACATTATTAAGGAACAATACTAGCCTGTCAGAAGTTATGACAACTTGTATACGAAATGGACCACACCGTGGAAAGAAAGAGACCAAGCAGTGCCAGCGTTCACAAATATATTCCATACCTTGTGCACCAAGCTGGGTATCAAATATTCAGAGTGACAAATGGTGCTCAAGTATCATGGTGCTCTGCATAGATACATCTATACTGAAATGGAATTTCTGAACATCTCGTCCTTAAGGACGGCCTACCGATATGCCGTCAAAATCGTGCAGAAGCTCAAACAAAACATGCTGCAATTTGGGCCTGGGAACCCCGCACAACAAAAGCCAGGAAGGGGCGGCCCCAACCCATAGAACAAAGGATAGAGCAAATATGGATAGTATCAGGACAACCATTCCAAGATGCAAGCAAAGAAGGACACTGAAAAGACAAAGAAAGATATCGAGAAGTGGTGTGAATTTCATAAGAGCCCTTGGCATAACATTGTTGAATGTCACTCGAAGAAGTCATTGGTGGCTTAAGTGAAAGCCTCTGAATCAAATGTGGGTTCTGAATCTGAGTCAGAACCAAAATGGGGAAGACAGATCATTGATGCGGAACCCAGTGCCACCGTTGCTACCACCAAGCTCCATCCTGGTGAACTAGACAATCCACAAGAAGGTGAGCGCCTCTTCCATTCATAGATGTGGGTAAAAGGCACCCTGCTGCACTTCATCGTTGATAGCGGTAGCCAGAAGAACCTCATCTCAGCAAAGGTCATCAAGCGGTTGGCCCTGTGGACAACGCCACACCCACAACCCTACACCATTGGATGGCTCCACCAAGAAAGTGATCTCCACGTTTGCCAACAGTGCCAACTGTCATATGACATCAATCCCTTCAAAGACAAGGTATTGTGTGATGTTGCTCCTCTCGAAGTTTGTAATGCTCTTTTGGGCTAACCTTATTTATGGAAACATCATGTTGTATATGAGTCTAGGCCTTCTAGTGTTATTATTTCTTTGAACAAGAAATTTTACAGGATACCCGAGGCAGTCCCTCCTAGTGCTATTTCCTTGATCTCTGCCAAGCAATGCCATAAGGTCATCTCTCAGACTGGGAGATTTGTCTTCTTCATGGTTCACTCTCAGAGAGAGCGAAAGATCACAACCACATCCAGGGCCTCCACAGCCAATCTCTCCACACAATATAAGAAAGTGGATAAGGTTGTGGAAGAATACTCAGATATCTTCTCCTCTCCTACCAGGGTACCTCTACACTGCTAGGTCAAGCATCCCATCGATCTGACCCCAGGTGCACCACTACCCAATGGGCCAGTCTACCACCTCTCTTTGTTAGAAAATGAAGAGATCAAGAGGAAGATCCAACAACTGGTCCACAAGGAGCATATAGGTCCCAACTCATCGCCTTGTGGGAGCCCAATCACGCTGGTGCAGAAGAAAGATGAGACCTGATGACTATACATTGATTATCGAGCCATGAATAAAATCATAGTCTGAAATCGATACCCGATTCCCTGAATTGACGACCTCTTTGATCAACTCATGGGGGCCAAATACTTCAGTAAGATTGATCTAAAGTCTGGCTACCACCAAGTCCCAATAGAACAGACAGATGTATGGAAGACTGTTGTTGGGTGTTTTTACCCTACGGACTAGTAAGCTAGGGTTCTAAGCCTACATGCAGATCATGACCCTTCAGATTTAATCTTTATCCTTCTACCCAAAATCTCAACCCCTTTTCTCAGGCAAACACAGTAAGAATGAACTAACCTTATTTTCCGAAGGTTGAAGTAGATC
>JASDQU010247904.1:0-16536 GCA_032191745.1 Picea mariana
CTAATGTGGATTTTATATATATTTTTTTAAATGTGTTTTTTTTTTCATTTAAATAAAAATTGTGAAGATTTTCTACTCTCTTTATTTGTTTTTCAATGTAATTTTTGAAAAAAAAAAGTTGGTAAATAAATTTTCAAGTGACCATTCTGTCCAATTTTGGGTTTTTTATTTGCATAGGGATTTGTTGTCAAGGCCACAATTTCAATTAGGTCGTAATTAGCTATAATTTCAACATTTAAAAAAAAAAAAAAAAAAAACTTTAGGTAGTGTCACTTTTTTTATTTAAGTGTTGATTTTAAGGTTTTTCTGAGAAACTATTTCATTTTTTAAGGCCATGCTTGAAAAAAGTTGTAATTTTGACTCGATTAGAAAAAGTGGCGCTACCGGTAGCACCACTTTTTTATTTGAGGATTGTTTTTCATGTTATGCAAAAATATGGGTTTTAAGGGCTAGAGTTCTCGTTTTGAGGTCACAATTCTCGTTCAGTTGGTAACTTTGTTTAAAACTAACCTACTAGGAAAGCATACCTCATAAAATTGAATCTTTCACAACGAACATGAATATCATTCTAGGACTAAAGAATGTTATTAATCCAAACCATCATGTTTTATCAACCTATTAATCCAAACCATCATGGATATCATTCTAGGATTAATAAATAAAAAAAGTTCATAGGAAAAATTCTAATGATTTTTTTAAATATCATACAAACCAAAAATCCTTTCTGTTGGATTTCCATTAGGGAAATCAGACTAGTAGCAAAGATAAAGACCATCAGGCCAAATATATTGTTTGTAAAGTGTCCAAAAAACAATAAAGACAAGAGAGTCCAGAGTTACTATGAAAATACCAAGCCTCGGCCTATTGTTAACTATCATTATATAAAAAATATAATTTGGTACACAGCTTCATGGGGCCGAGGGCCTCGCCGAGGATGCCGAAGGATTTGCTGGTTATGCTTCATTGAGCCCTGATTGTTGGTGACGAGTTGTTAGAGGAGGTGGCATATTTTGGTGAGTCGGCGGGAGATGAGCGAGGATCTCTCTGGCCATCATATGAAGACCATCGAGTTGAAGTTGAACATTATTTTGAGTGTCTTCCCTTGTTTGGATCGTCTTCCCCATAAAGGTCTTGATGTGCCAGTATAATTCAACAGTCCTCCAATAACGGGTATCCCGACCTCTTGTATGGCCAACATTTGGGACCTAATGAATAGTGGTCTCAACTACTTCAGAGTCAATAGTCACTTCCCTCTCTAAACTAACGGTGTCTTCCACTTCTTCCATAGCTCTCTAGAAACAATGAAGAGTATTTGCTTCATAATTTCTAGCTGCATTGTAGGCCTCCTGTTGAACTCTTGAGTCAGGATGACCCTCTTCTTGACGCCTCGAGGAGGAATCCCCCGGGTTTCCAAATCTGTGTCTGTAGCTAGGAGGATAGTCATGCTTGGGAGCCATGGAGTTGTGGATGAGGGAACGTAATTAAGGGTGATACAAGGTGGAGAGAAGGGGTAAAGAGGGCCACTCACTATCATAGGAGAGGGACCTGAAGTCCGGAATCAAAATCTCGAGTTGCAAAGCAGGCATTAATAAATGGCTAAGGGTCGCGTTCCTTGTTTGGTATGCAAAGCTCATCATAGAGGGGGATATCATGGAGGAGAGAATGAGTCTAGGTGGCAAGAGGACGCCTCATAAATATCATTTAAAGCTACATCCCTGCGGCCTTGCTAGTTGTGCCTCAAAATCTCACCCCGATCCGAGGACGTGTGGGAGATCCCATGTCTGTTGACCTCAATTTCCTCGGGGGGGAACCCCTTCATTAACTGTTGATGCAAGGTTTCAGTGCTAGGGTCTTGTCATTGGGATCTAGAGATGAAGTTGAATGAGTCCACTTGGTATTGTTCCTCATTCATTCAACTTAGCTGGTGTGAATACTCGTGGGAGGGCACGTTCTACCATTCCTTGTGTCTCGAGAGGAGCACCTTGATTTAAATGTTGTAGTTGTCTGCCAATGGAGGGGTCATGTCTTCAGGTGACATTGTGTTCATCATGATGATCATGATCGTTGTCCCTTTGGATACCACCGCCCAATCGTGCAGGAGCTCATAAATGATGGTGCTCTCCTGGGGAGCTTTGCCATTAATATGCCACCTATTTGCCTCGAGAGGAGTTCTCCCTCTTCCGCTCTCTTCCCAAACACCCTATCTAGGGAAGGGTGATTTTTCATTAGTGTTGGGAGTTGGAGTCTGTTAAGATTCTTAGGTCTTCAATTTCAGGGTAACTCTCCTTCTGCATTTTTTGAGGTTGAGTGCCAACTGGGCTTCAATCACTTATGTGGAAGGAAGATTTTTCTACTTCACATACCTATCTATAATCCTCTTTCCAAGTTGGGTCTCTCATCTCCATAGATGGGTAAGCATTTAGATGACTCGCCACGCGCTCAATGTCTGCCTTCGAGGGGGCATTTGTATTGATGATCCCACTCGCTTCTTGGGGAGATGGCCTTTGTATTCTCAGACTCGTGCTCCTGGGGTTGATAGTCCTTCCTTTTCATTGTGGAGCAAGCTGAGGAAAAAGATTCAGCCTCAAAGGGGTTCCAAGGCTTGTCCCATGCATCTTCCGAAATTCTTAGGATTTTGTTTGCTATCTAGTCCGCCAACTTATTTGTTGCATGGTGAACGTGGCTGGGAATGATCACCAGAATTGAGGCGAGAGATTGTTGAATGGTCTGCAGACTGGATTCAAATCTCCAACTTTTGGAGATTTTCGAGATTATAGATCCATGTTGCAAACTCTTGATCATGTTGATGATTATCTGGGAGTCTCCTTCTGCGATGAGATGAGTGTAACCCTGAGTCGCGGCTATACGAATACCTTATTCCATAACCTGAAGTTCAGTTTATTTGTTGGTGTTTACCCCCATCTTACCTCCATAGGTTCTCAAAATGTTTCCTTGGTTGTTTCTGAAGACTCCACCATACTCTACGTTACATGGGTTTCCTTTAGAGGCCTCACCAAAGTTAAGCTTGATGAACCTCTGTGGAGGAGGATTCCATAGGGAATTTGAAGTTGGAGGGGTGGGGACAGAGATTTGGCTTAGGGGAGATAGGATGGATTTGAGGTTGAGGACTTAGAAGAGAGAGAGCTCATACGGGTTAGCTTTCCAGTCCTCTTTCTTCCAGGGTTGGGCTAGGATAGTTTTCTGGACGGAGTTGATGACCTTATTCTAGAGATCTACAGGTGGGAGAGAATGTAGCTTGAAGATCTTGTGGTTTCTCTCTTTCCATACTTCCCAAGTAAGAAAGTCGGGTAAAAGGTTCCAGGCTCTGTTAGTTATAGGGTTATGAGTAATAGAATATGGCCATAGTTCTAAAGTAGCTTGGATGGAATGTTTGATGCGACCTGGGTAGTGGAAGAGAATCTCCATGAAGGTCTAGAGGTCTTCCATATAGTGACAGGTGTTGAAGAGATGCTCTACAGTCTCCTCTTGTGATATACAGAGAGGACAGCGGGAGAGACCTAAGAATCCTCGTTTATAGATATTGTCCCAGGTAAGGTCTTTGTTAATATTAAGTAACCATAGGAAGGTCAATACTTTCGGCCAAAGGCTTTGATTCCAAATCTTGATCTATATGGGAGCTTGTGGTAGCTTGGTGTGCTTGGCTACTATCGTGTAAGCTTCTTTGGTTGAGAAGGTTCCTATAGTATAGGTTCCCCATCTCAGGAGTTTTGTTTGTTCGGAGAATCTTATTTTCCTTTTTTTGAGATCCACTCAAAAACATTTTAAATTGTTATGGTCTCCGGTAGCTAGGGTTTGTTTCTACTAACCAGTAGTGTGCCACCCTAGTCTTGTTCTATTTTATCATTTCTAATTGCAGACTAAGAAGAGATATTTGGTTGATCCATATAGGGAGTTGTTTCCATGTGTCCTCCCAGGAAATATCATCCTTGCCATTTTTTATTTCCCAGAAACAATTTCCTGGATTAAGTGTCGATCGTGCCAAGCTAAGTTCCATAAGTTGGAACCCATGGGAGCATTTTTCATTCTGATAATCTGACTCACTTGTTTATTTTGGGCATATTTAGTTTTCCGGAAGCTTTCCCATTGAGTCTCGAGTTTGGTTATCCAATGCCACTAGATCTTGGCTCCAAGGGTTTGGCTAAGAGTTTTTGGATCCCTCAAACCAAAACCGCTTTTAGATTTAGGAAGACAAACAGTTTCCCATGCCACTAAATCCCATTTCTTTTTGTTCTTAGAACTCCCCCGTATGAAATCTCTATGAAAGTTTTGGATATCTTTGAGGATATATTTTGGGGATGTTATTACTGAGAGACGGTATATAGGCATCGCTTGGAGGACCAACTTGATGATAATGAGTCTTCTTGCAATGTTAAGAGAGCGAAAGGCCCAGTTATCCAGTTTTTTTGCCATGCTTTCAAGAAGGTCTTCCCAGGATTTCTTCTTTAAGGAGAGGGACTCCCAAATATTTTGATGGCAACTTACATTGTTGAAAGCCTAAGATTCATGTTAAGTGGCACTGTATAGGCTAGGGGTATTAAAGAATAAGAGTTGGGACTTTTCTTCATTGATGCACATCCCTGAAGCGTCTGAGAAGTCATGGAGAAATTGCTTTATTGTAAGGGCTTATTTTATTGTTGTAGTCATTAACATTTTTTCGTCCACAAATTGTTGATGCATGGTAGGAGTTTCTTCCCCATGAAGACAGAGTCCCTTCCGATTCCCTTGTGCCACCTCTACCTTAATATCTTTTTCAAACCCTTTGTCGTCAATATGAAGAGGAAGGGTGAGAGGGGGGCTCCCTGACGAATTCCTCTTGATGGGGAGAAGGTCAGGGAGGGGGATCCATTCACTAGGATTGAAAATAAGGTCGTAGAAATCAGATATTTTATCCATTATATCCAGTTCTTACCGAAGCCAAAGGCATCCAGGATGCTTAAAATATAATTCAATCTCAAACTATCATAAGCTTTAGAAAGGTCTAATTTAATAATCATACCTAGTTTCTTGGAGGTGTGGAGAGAGTGGATTAATTCATGAGTTAGAATTATTATATCCAAGATTTGTCTACCTTCTACAAAAATTGTTTTCTATGGGGAGATTAGGGACGGGAGGAGTGGTTTTAGTCTATTAGAAATTATTTTGGAGATGAGATTTTAGATGAAATTACAGAGGGCTATCGAGCAGAATTTTCTGGGGTTTTCTACTTTGTCTTCTTTAGGGATGAGAGTGATAAAAGTAGCATTGAGGGTTGGGAGGAATTTTTGAAATTTTCGAGAGTCTTCCACCACTTCCAAGACTTCATTCTTTATTATCGGCCAACAAGCTTGATAGAATTCCACCGTGAATCCATCTGGGCCGAGTGATTTTCCTTAGGGCATTTCCCAAATCGCTTGTTCCACCTATTCCATGGTAATTTTCCTCATCAAGGCTTCATTATGATCTTCGTTTAGAATTTTTGGGATATGTTGAGTTATCTTTCTTATTGCTTCCTTCCTATTTGGTTGAGGTTCCTGCATTAGACATCTGTAATATTGGAGAAGTTTTGATTGAAAGTCTTGGTGATTACTTACTTTGTTACCTTGGTTGTCTCTCAGTGAGATAATTCTATTCTGATGTCCTTGTTGGATCATTGATTTGTGGAAAAACTTTGAATTTCTCTCACCTTCCTTTAGCCATAGGACTCTTGAATTCTATCTCCAAAGAATTTCTTCTTGCTTCTCTCTGGTTGCAATTTGGGCCATGAGAGAGGCTTCCTCCTCTACAAGCTCCTGGGAACTACTTGAAGTGATCATCAGTTGTTGAGTTTGTTTCATACTTTCTTGAAGTTTCTTTTTAGATTTAAAGATAGTGTCAAACTTTGATTGATTCCATGACTTTATTTGATGTTTTAGGTTCTTCAGGTGATGTTGGAACCTAAACATCAGGGATCATGAGTTGACTACCTCTACCTACCACGAAGAGGGAAGATTAGAGTGGAAAGAAGGATTAGGCATCTAGAGGGATTTTAAGTGGAAGGGGAAATTTTCAAGGCTGGCTTGAATGTCGATGTGGAGGTGAATGGGCCAGTTATCCGAGCCATGGTAGGGAAGAATGGAGGCTTTTACTGCAATTTTTTTTAGAAGAAGGGATTCAGAAATAAGAAAATGATCCAAACAGGAAGTTATTTGGTGCAGGCCTGTGTGGTGACTTCTCCATGTAAATATTGCATTGGTGGTTTCCTAGTCCACCAGGTCGAGGTCACTGATGGTTTCTTTGAATCCAGCTGAGTCTTGGTCTAAATGATTGATACCTCCACATTTTTCTGAGTTGGACATTGTGATATTGAAGTATCCCCCTAAGAACCATGGTTGCACTTCAATGAGGGGATTTAAGTGGTAAAGGTTCTGAAGAAAGGATGATTTGTCTTGAGGGGTTTACGGTTCGTAGACACTGGTGAAGTAACCAGTTTGCTCAGATCCTATGGGTTGGAATTTGGATGAGATGGTGCGACGAGTTGTGAAAAAATGAGATAAAAATATTTCGTTGGGGTTCCAAAGGATGGCTAGTCTACCTGATGCCCCCTCGACGTCTACTCCTATAGCTTGGCATCCTTTCCAACACTTGGTGACCAATTTTTCCATGGTTATGGAGTTACATTTTGTTTCGTGTATCATCATGATAGAGTGTTTTTCATCGTCAATCAAGATCTTCGGACTTCTTTGTTTGCTTGGGTTGTTGAGGCCTCTTACATTCCAGGAGATTATTTTCATTGAGAAGGTTGTGGGTGGGATCAAAATTTATCTTCCATACTCTTGATTCTTTCTAAATTTAGAAGAAGTTCTCCTAATTCTTGTAATAGTTTCTTGTTGGAGGGTCGTACTCTTTTCTTGTCATCTTTTGGAATCTTAATAATTTATTTGCTTGTATAATTCTTGATTCCAAGAGAAGAAGAGGAAGAGTGCTTACCTTTTTGAATGGATATCCCTTTCTCCTTGTTTCTTGATTTTATAAGAGCGCTTTGCAATAGCCTGATTTGTTGGTCTGGTATTGAATGTTCTTCTTTCCTTTCACATGAAGCCACTATGCCTTGCAGGTGGAGATCCTCTAGGTCTGTGTCTTCTAGATCATCCATATTCGTCTTTAAGGAATCGGTTGAAATCATAGAAGAATTTTGGTCATGTTGCTGGGGGGGAGAAATTCGAGTAATGGGAACTCGCAGAGCATAAGGTTTCTTGTCTTGACAAAGAGAGGAACTTGGTTGGGTCTTTGCAAAAGGAATGGGATTGGGGGTTTCTTGCTCAGGGAGAATTGCTAGCGATTTGAAGCTAATGCTTGTGTGAGGGCCTTTGGGGTTAGGCTAGGTGGGAGCTTTCTTTTGGGCCTTGCATTTTGTTGGGACTTTTTCAAATCCTACATCATCCTTTTCAAATTGAGATTCGGGGGGATTTGGTTGCTTATTCAAAGGACAATCTATAAACGGTGCCTGTGAGCATGGCATTTTCTACACCAGAAGGGAATGTGCTCACAGTCTAAAGTTTGAAGCCAATCTGCGTCCCTGTATCTGAGGAAGATTGAGGCTATAAAGACTTTAGAGACATTCAGGTAGACATAGATCTAGGCATAGGAAGTATATCGTCCTTGAATGGTGGCCTATGCTATCTATACAAAGCATCCTAGAGCATTTCCAATACCTTCCAGAATTTTCAAACGCTAATACTCCTGCGGAAGCGAATATAGCATGATCCAGACTGGAGCAGCGGTGAAATCTTCCTTTTTCGGGCTAAAGTTTTCTTTCCATATGTGCATGTATAGGCTAGATAAATTAAATAAATACAGGTTTCCTTGGAATATATGTTCTCGATCTTCAACCAGGTTAAAAATTGCAGTAAAGAAGCCTTTGGAACCCAGTTTGAAAGAGATGTCCTCTTTTGGCTTCCATCGATTTTCGATCCACCATAAGAGTGCTTTTTCTAATGGCCAAAGGCCCATGAATTTGTAAATGAGGGTGTGATCTTGCATGTATTGGATATCTTGACCTAGGAGAGGAGACAGGATTTCATATTGCAGGATTTCTTCTGATTACGGGATACAAGTCGTTGGACTTTTCTTCTCAACGTTCATATTCAGTTTGTTCTGAGCTGGGAGCGATTATGAGCTTTTCGGAGCCTCCTTTGTCAGTTTAGTTTCCATGGGGCTGGGAGAGTTGGGAGTTACAGAAGTGACATCAGGATGTGGAGGCGATCGACTGTTGCCAGCCACCACGTTGTGGAAGGGGGGGGTGACACCTCCTTGAACGAGGGCCACCATTACAGATTCAAAAATGTTAAACGAGATGAAAAAAGTTTCAAATCCCTAAACACTAATTTTAAATGATAACTTTCCAGGATTAAAGAATATTATTAATCCAAACCATCACGTTTTATTTAGGAGCATGACCTTTCCCTTAAAAAAACGTTTAACTATCATGCAAAGATCAACAAAGTTGGAGAGAATTAAGTACCTCAACTATCCTTTTACACTAAACTAACCTACCAATAAGGCATACCTCATAGAATTCAAGCTTTCACAAAGGGCATGTATATCATTATACGATAAGGAATGATATTAATCCAAACCATCATGATTTTATTAACCATATAAACTATATATATATATATATATATATATATATATATATATATATATATATGATAGAGTTCAAAAAGAATTTAATTGGTTATTATTGAAGAACAAAAATGAAACTCTAAATTACAAATTACAAATAAATTATAAAACAATAAACAATATCATTATTTATCATAATACTTAAATTTTTATAATTAAAATTAAAAATAAATTATAAAATAAAAAGTAACCTATCATCTCAATATTGTAAAATTCAAATTGAAACATCAAAATATAAAATAGTGGAAAAAAAAAATTAACAAAAAATAAACTACCCTACTTCATCTAACATTTTATGAATAATCCAACCTACAATATCATAGTATATATAAAAAGTACCATATGATAGTATATATCAAAAGTACAATAAAATAAGAAAGAAATTAAAATATAATAGAGATAGTGTAAAATTCAAAATATAAAATAGTGGGAAAAAAATTAACAAAACTTAAATACCCTACTTCATCTTAAGTTTTATGAATAATCCAACCTACCATATCATAGTATATATGAAAATTACCATATGATAGTTTATATCAAAAGTACATTAAAATAAGAAAGAAACTAAAATATAATAGACATAAAAAAGATATTAAACAAAACTACAAAATACAAAAATAGATAAAATAATACTCATTATCATACATGTAATTAAAACATATAGAATTTCAAAATAGTTTGAAAAATGTAGAATTTCAAAATATTTTGAAAAAGGAAATTAATATGAAACCATTTTATTTAAAAGTGTAAAAGGAAAAAAAATAGCTTGCCAATTAATTGAAAAAAAAAATTAACTTATCAATTATATTGAAAAAAACTTTCTAACTAAATATAAATAAAAGTAAATGTAATATATCCATAAAGTAAATCAATTTCATTACTATTTAATAGTTAATACTTAAAAGCCAATAAACTAGTATTTATCCGTAACATTTTAATAAAACATTTATTCATGAAAATCAAACAATCTTGTAGAAATTTAATGACAAAATCAATATGCACTATATTCTGTCATACAAATAGCAATCTAGAGATAATTGTCATATATGAACTCTGAAATGTATAAACCTATATTTAGAAAATATTATGAGTAGAAATACACATTGTCAAGCACTTTTGCAACAGAATAAATATAATGAACAACAATTACACATTCATGTAATACTCAGAAATTTAGGCAACCAGCCAAAGAAAACCCCAATGTGGGGAAACCCAAAGAGAGACAGAGAGAGAGAGATTTTATTAGCTTCAGGAAAGTATATCAGCATCAAAATTACATTTAGCATCCAAGATAATCACTTACAGCACCCAACAATCCCACAAATGTGTTGCCTAGAAAAACATGCCAAATATGTATAGTTGTATGGCCTTGCTGAAATTAGCACCTAAATATGTGTGCCCACAAAAGGTTGTTGTACCTTCACTCATGTATGGCCGACCTCCAATAGAAAATTCAACAATGGCTGCCTCAGAAATCATGCCCACACTTGCCTCGATTTTCGTGCCCAAACTTGTTGTTGTACGACATGTACGGATCCATATAGTACAACCTGTCTTTAGCAATAAAACTCAACCTCTTCTAAACAGAAATTTCTCCCTTGGCAAATGTGCCCAATCTCACTTGGAATCCGTGCCAAAAAGTTGTTGCTCACTTTCCTCTCGCAAGCTCTCTCGGAAATCTCTCAATCTCCTCTTCTCATTGTTGTGTCTTGCACACTACCCAATGCATTCTCTTATAATTCGAAAATGACCTTTCACCTTCCAAGTTGTTTTTCACCTTCCTCATCCCTAAATCCAAAGGCCAAGATCTAATCGTGTCTTTAAATGATCAAGGGACATGATTCATTCCCTCCAAAATAAATACTTAAAATATTAAAGTACAATTTCACTATATAACATAAGTGCACTTTATGAAATAAAGTCACTTTAATATTAGAAGGTACACTTTATTAAAAAGTCACTTACATAAAAGAACCACTTTATTACAACTTTATAAAAACCCATTACAAAGTCAAGTGTCTAGTAATGCAAATATAAGACTACGTTCACATACAAGACAAACATGCAGAGTACCTCCCGAGCTATAAAAGCTAACACTCCCTCTTGGCGAGGGATGTACTTGTTGTCATCACCATCATTTGGTCCCATCACATTGTTCGCAGAAGGAGCTCCCTCTGAACTTAGAGCCGTCCCGAACACCTACACAGAACCAAAAGATCTTCTCCTGACAACTACCCTGAACCCTGAGCTCCTAGGAGAATGTACTCCACCCTGAGCATCGGTTCGATCACACCAACTGAGCCTCCTGTCGATGCTCAGAATAGACTCCCTCTCTTCTCTAGGAATGCAAGACTAAATCCTTGGGCCCACCCCAATCTCAGGAGCCTCCTACTCCTCATCCGACGTTAAATCATAACCTGAAGGTTGTCCTCGCAACATGTACAACATGTCCACCCGATCACCAATCATTTGTGGTTCAACCGGGTCCACTCCCTCCATGTAGATAAATACATGTCCTGTCTTGAACAATGTACAATATCAAACATCCTACAAGGTTGATACTGAGAGCAAGTTAACCCTCAACCTTGGAACAAAGAGAACTCCATCAATCTCCAGAAATCCTCCATACTTGAGTCGGAATCTAACCCTTCCAAATCCACGTACAGCTCGCACCATACCTCATTCACTCTCCACCAGCCAGTCAGGACCTGTCTCTGTAATAATAAGGAATACTCGCCATATTCTCGCCATGTGACAAGAGGCTCCATTGTCAACAATCCATTTGTTATCACCCCCAAATCCTCCACTACTGACACTGGATACTAGAGTAACCAAAGAAAAGTCATTATCAAACCTGGAAGAAAGTCCTCCATGGTTGTTGTAACAGTTGTATCAGGCCCCTCTTTTTCCTTCTTCTTCTTCTTCCTCTCAGGAGACTGAGAAGAAAGGTGCCCCAACTAGTTACAATATTAACATATGACTTTACTAAAGTCCCTCCTGGAATTTCCTTTATTCTTCCCCTTGCCCTTTGCAGCAAGATAAACATCTTCGACAACTCCATATGTCTTTTGTCCACTGCTCTAAGATCCTTCCCGGATATCCTCATGAGTGAAATTGTCTCACAGTCTGCTCCAATCTGGAAGATGCTCATGACCCACCACACACTTCACGAAGACTTCTCATTCCTTGATGAAGCCTTTCAAGGCTATCCTCACCAACTCTGAATCCGATATGACCTCCCCAACTGCAGCCATCTCATCTTTCACTTGAGCTACCCGGGTAAGATAAGAAAACACATTCTCCCCCTTACCCATCTTGGTATAATGCAGTCTATCCTTCAAGTCCATCTTCTAGTTTTCATTCTTCACCTCGTACAAGTTTTTAAGTGCATCCCACATCTCTTTGGTTGTCTTTTGCTCAGCCAAGTGTGGGATAAGGTGATCCTTCACCCCATCTAGAATAAGCCTCTGAGCTTTGGCCTCCTTTACCTCATGTAAATCCAAAGATATATGGTCTGTTGATGGAACAACAATTATGGTGCTGACAAAGCTCCAAATTTTGTTCTCCTTGAGAATAGTCAACATCTTGACTTTCCATTGCAAATAGTTGGAAATCCCATCCAATCGATCCTCATACCTAATGCAAACAGTCATCTCCATGTCAATTTCTCAATGGAAAACAAACAATCAAGTTTCCCCCTTCAAACCTTGCCCAAAAATATCATTGCTCACTATAACTCAGAGCCCAAGCTCTGATACCATGTATAAATTTAATGACAAAATCAGCGTGCACTATATTTTTTCACACACTTAGCAACCTAGAGATAATTGTCATCTATGAACTCTGAAATGTATAAACCCGCATTCAGAAAATATTATGAGCAGAAATACACATTGCCAAGAACTTTTGTAGTGGAATAAACACAATGAACAACAAATACGCATCCATGTAATACTCATAAATTTAGGCAACCAGCTAGGGAAAACCCCAATGTTGGGATACCCAAAGAGAGAGAGAGAGATTTTATTAGCTTCAGGAAAGTATATCAGCAGCAAAATTACATTTAGCAGCCAAGAGAATCACTTACAACACCCAACAATCCCCAAAACTGTTGCCTAGAAAAACATGCCAAATTTGTACAGTTGTACGACCTTGCTGAAATCAGCACCTCGATATTTATGCCCACAACAGGTTGTTGTACCTTCACTCCTATATGGCCGACCTCCAACAGAAAATTCACCAATGGTTGCCTCGAAAACCATGCCCACACTTGCCTCAATTTGTGTGCCCAAATTTGTTGTTGTACAGCCTGTACGAATCCGTACAATACGGCATGTCTTCAACTATAAAACTCAGCCTCTTCTAAACAAAAATTTCTCCCTTGGGAAATGTTCCCAATCTCCCTTGGAATCCGTGCCAAAATTTTGTTGCTCACTTTCCTCTCTCAAGCTCTCTCGGAAATCTCTCAATCTCCTCTTCTCATTGTTGTGTCTTGCACACTACTCAATGCATTCTCTTATAATTCGAAAATGACCTTTAACCTTCCAAGTGTCTTTTCACCTTCCTCATCCCTAAATCCAAAGGCCAAGATCTAATCTTGCCTTTACATGATCAAGACACATGATTCATTCCCTCCAAAATAAATCACTTAAAATATTAAAGTACAATTTCACTTTAGAACATAAGTGCACTTTATGAAATAAAGTCATTTTAATATTAGAAGGTACACTTTATCAAAAAGTCGCTTACATAAAAGAACCAGTTTATTACAACTTTATAAAAACTCTTTACAAAGTCAAGTGTCTAGTAGTGCAAATATAAGGCTACTTCCGCATACAAGATAAACATGTGGAGTACCTCCTGAGCTATAAAATCTAACTTAAACCATGTCCAAGTAAATGCTTCAAACATCATTATCATTAACCACTATATAATCATTCTTTTTAAAAATATAGGGCAACAAATTGTTCATTTATGCTTACACATAATTGATAATTTTGTAAGTGCATCATGTAAAAAGAAAGTAATTTTAACTCCAAACGTTAATTTCATTAATTGAACCATATATTCAATGTATATTATTAATGAAAAAGTCATAAGTCACAAGTTCAAATCCAATATAATCTTCAAATTTATTAACCATTATTATAATTTGCATTTAAACTACCCTCTATTAAAATGTTTTAAAAATATATATATATTTTACAAAATTCTTAAAAAAATATAAAATATATATATATATATATATATATATATATATAATAATTAAAAATATATAACTAATTTCAAATAAATAAAAATACAAATATAAACATAATTTCAACACTACAAAGTTTCCTTCCATGAAAAAGAAGCGATACATATTCATCTTCTTCTATTTTATTCAATGAACATTCACTTTATGTATCCATAACCTTCCTCTGAACAGTGGGAAAATGATAAAAACGTGACTAAATGTGTATATGATATAACCTTTTAAAAACTATTCACTATCAATATCATAATCTAAAGGTACAAATACTATTATAGATTCATGGTACATATTGATATCCATTCTAATTTGATTTCCAAACCAATTCAAGGAAAATGTTGGGTTTAATAGGTTTTGACATAAAAACATTAATTAAAAAATGATGGTAAGAAGTGATGTTTTCAAGGGATTTTAGATTTAACTATAAAATATATGCCAAATGTTGATGAAAATGTAAAATTACAAGAAATTTATGCATAAACAAAAACAATTCAGTACATTACTCTATATATGTAATGCCCCATATTTTAGCTTTAGACATTTAGAATTTTGATTTTAATCATTTTAGTAAATCATTGTTTAGTAATTATTTGAGCTCAATTAGGTCGATATAGACATTTGAGATATGCACTTTTGGACCTATCTATAGGGGGCATAATGTTATTTTTATTCTTATATGTTCATGATGATGATAGTTATATGAATTGTTCAAACATGCAAATTTAAATGTGGAATTCAATACATGGATACCAATTCAAAATAATGTTGTGAGTTCATAACATATGTGAGGAGGAATAATGTTGATAAGCATGCATTTCTTAATTAAATATCGAAACAAATATGAATTATCATATCAAATTGTGATGTATATCCATGGATATGAGTATCAGTGAGCTAACCTGCAAGTTGATGAGCCATGTTATAGCCAAATGTGATCCGGATTATTTTCGGCACGAAATGAGACCGGAGATATAATAAAGAAATATACAGAGATATCTTGGATATCCAATAATATAACAGAAATGTATCAGAGATGCAACCATAAACACGGAGATCTAGTAATACACAATTTCTATTAATGGGAAAAAAAATGTACAAAGACTGTAAAATTACAGAGTGAAAGACTCGCTAGAATGGTGGCATCTTATCTCTAAACAGAGATGTGACAGCTACTCGCGTTCGCAAGAAGATGATTATTACAATGAGGCTCTAATCGCCTTTTTAACATAAGGAAAATCCAAAACCCTAACCCCAGAAGATGAAAAGCCAAAAGGTTTGTGGGCCCCGATGGGGGTAGTTGATACGTCAACTTCCCGAGGGCATAACTTTTGCATATGATCTCCATTTGGGGCGCTCGATACACCATTGGAAAGGTATAACCGAGAAGAACAATTTTTTATTAGCCCAAGTTAGTTCCTTTGGCATTCAGTTGGGCCCCAAATCCCCAAAAAACGTCGTTTAGGGCCTAAAAACAGCCCCGAAAGTTTGGAACCCGAAAAACTGTTGAAAAGTTGTCAAGATGGAAAACTGTTTTTCGAGCCCGTGGAATAGTTGGGTGGCCACCGATATCCACCTGGATCAAAATGATTGTAGTGTTGAGGTAACATGGATGGCATAGACATAAGGAAGATAGTGTGCACTATAAGTTTTACTTATGATTTCAAATATTTATATGATCTATGGTAAGTGTGGTTTTGAAAGGATGCACAGCTTACCCAGAGTGGTTTTTCGATGACGTGACTCTAAGAACAGTATTTGCACAATATGGCTCGATATAGGGTGTTGACCCTAGTTCTATTAGGAAGGGTGGATGTGTTTTCCACCAAGTATCCTATTGACCTTATTTGTATTAGGAGGGGTGTAGGTATTTTCCATTGTTTATCCTCTGAAACTTGGAGTCGTGGGAAGGTTGTGTCAGCCACACTCCCGTAAATGTGTGATGGTGACTATCAGTTTCCTGTTGGGGAATCTTGGTCAAGATAGTGACACTTTTGCTTACTGGTTATATTTGGAGTTATGTCAATATAGTTGACACTCTATCATGGTCTAACAGAGGAAAGGATAGGATGTGGAAGATGGAAGTAGGGTAGGGAGGAAGGATGATTCAATGTTAGTTGAGAATATTGCTTTGGAATTAGATGTGCCACTTTTGTTCTCTCACTTGGTTCTTACCATGTTTAAAACCCTCATTTTGATTCCCTTTTGATATTTTAAATATGGTGATCAATTATTGACGAATTATTGTAATTTTGTTCATTAAGATTACTGAATTATCCATTTACTTTATTTGTCGTCTTGCATGCATTGGTGTGATCATAAAGGAACTACGCATTAGAAGCAATGATTGTTTATCATTATTACATGTGTAGGTTGTGTATGCTAGCTATGCATACATACCCTACACATGTGCACTAGTACAATTAATTGATGTATTAATTATTAAACTAGGTTATTAACTATTTAATTGAATGGTTTAATGATTATGTAAATTATATTGCATACATAAATATCTAGTAGCATTAGATAACTTCTTTGACTTTGATTGATCATTGGTATGATGAATTAAATGAGTATGGTGGGTTGTCATAATTTTTGGGAAAATTGTCAAGCTGCATTTATAA
>JASDQU010247906.1:0-15623 GCA_032191745.1 Picea mariana
GTTTGAAACTGCAGGGAAAGGACGTTGGCGTGAATGCGCTTCATGTCACAGTTAAAACAGTTAAATAGCAGGTGGGGTGGCGGCCTGTTGCACATGCCCGGCATGTGTCGCCGTTCCACGGCCGTCTGTACCCGCCTCCATTCCCTGCCACGATGCCCCGTGTAACACCCCATCCAGGGAAATTTTCAATTGTAATTAATCAAAAGAAATTTAAAAATTTATTTTGAATTCAAGGAAGATGGTTTTAGTGGTTATTATTCACTTTACAACATTAGTTTATTCCTAACTTGATGGAGACTTGGATCACATACTATTACTATTGTAAATCATCTAAACTTAACTTCACAAATGAGTTTATTCCTAACTTGATTGAGACTTGGATCACATACTATTACTATTGTAAATCATCTAAACTTAACTTCACAACTGAGTTTATTCCTAACTTGATCGAGACTTAGATCACATACTATTACTATTGTAAATCATCTAAACTTAACTTCACAAATGAGTTTATTCCTAACTTGATCAAGACTTGGATCACATACTATTACTATTGTAAATCATGTAAACTTAACCTCACAAATGAATAATAACCTATTGCAATTTAAGATCATTGGAAAAAAAAAAAAACCCAAACACCTATTAATTTAAGATCCAAGAACCCAAACACTTATCATTATATATTTTAAACATTAATTGAAATCGTACTATTTTCAAAATATAGAAACACACCTCTCAATTCAAAGTTTCGAACAATAAAACATGTCTCATGTATTGAAAAAATTCGAGGAAAACAAATTAAAGAAACCTTAATGTGAATCTTAGCTAGTTTTACGTTACTTTCTCTTTTAAAAAATAAAATAAAAATAAATTTCGATGAAGCTGTTTTACGCATTACCAAACATGTGATGGAGTGTCGTCGCCTTTGTTCAAACTCGAGGACGAACTCCTCAATCCTCCTCGATTTGATTGCAGCCATCGATGAAACCTCATCGACGGTTCTCAAGGACGAGATCGAGGTGCAACGGATCGAGATCTCTGAGCCGTTGATGAGAGGCATTGGGATTGAAGCAGCGAGATGTGTGCGAAGTCTCTGGATATATATATATATATATATATATTCTCTTCTCTCGCATCTATACTGTTCCTCGCTATTCTTCACTTCATCATTTTGGTTGAAAGCAGCGGTAGGCAGCGAGAAACGATGTCGGGGCGTGGAAAGGGGGGCAAGGGTTTGGGAAAGGGAGGTGCCAAGAGGCACAGGAAGGTGCTCAGAGATAACATTCAGGGCATCACCAAACCTGCCATCAGGCGTCTCGCCAGGAGAGGAGGTGTCAAGCGCATCAGTGGGCTCATCTATGAAGAGACCAGAGGTGTCCTCAAGATCTTCTTGGAGAATGTCATCAGAGATGCCGTGACGTACACAGAGCACGCCAGGAGAAAGACTGTGACAGCCATGGATGTCGTATACTCCCTGAAGAGGCAGGGCCGAACCCTATACGGCTTCGGAGGCTGAGAAGTCTCACTCGACTGTTATTCATTACTCACTCTCATTTATGGTGTTTCTAGACACCACCTTCGTATCTGTGGGAAATTTTAAACCTGGCGAGTACTCCGAAGTGTTGACTGCATTGCTTTAGTTGAAGTTTGTAGAGATTTATTCAGTTGGTCAATGGAGAACCTGTCTATGATGCCTTATTTCCAATTGCCTTGGCCATAGTTTTGTGAACAGAAAATCCTTCAATCTGATCAGTCTACTGTTTGCATTGTGTACGTATGATGATCTGGAATAATTCGCAAGTCGGATTGTGCAATTGTGATAATCTGGATCAGTTCAAAAGTCAATAACCAGGGTAAGAGGGCAGTTTTGAATTGAATAAAGTCACAGCTGTGGGATTATTGTCAATTTTTAATTATTAAATTTGTTCTAAAATCCTGACTGAAACGATGTTGAAGGTCGGATGGTTTGGTTAGTGATTAGCTTAGTGTTGGTCTTGGTGTTGTCTATTGATTGATTAAATTGGGCCATTTCTTTTGTTTTGGCCAGAATTTTATAGAAAACTTTTAATTGGGTTTAATTTGTTGTTTAGATTACAATTTGCAATTCTATCAATCTGGACAAATTCAGAAACTTGAATAAGTTAACATTAGGTAGCAGTTTTCAATGGATGAAAACACACTTGTTCATTCATTCAACATTTACTAAGATTTTTGTTGTGCCTATTTTATAAAGCTTTTTTGTGAGATGATGGGTTTGCTAGGGTTTTAAAACCAGTTTTAGGGTTTCAAATCAGTGGGGTTTTTAGAGGATTTTTGAGTTTTTTTTAGGGGTAACTGAAATTGTTTTAAATTAGCTATAATACATTTATTTTATATTTGCCACATTCCATCTTCATATATAATATATTTCTTTTGTATTTTCTCCACTTCTTTACCCACTCTCATATATGAAGGTGGGGGTGGGGAAAATATAAGAGAGATGTATTATATATGAGGATGGGAAAATATAAGAGAAATGTATTATATATGAGGGTGGGGTAGGGTAGGGTAGGGTGAGGGTGGGGAAAATATATGAAAAATGTATAATACATTTCTCTTATATTTTTCACACTCCCACTCTTATGTGTCAATACAGATTTGTAACTTTTAAGACTCTTTTATCCAAGTATAATACATTTATCTTATATTTGCCCCAACTTCACCCTCACTTTGATATATAATACAATTTTATTATATTTTCCCCACCTTTATCCTCACCTTCACTCTCCCTATGTTAGTACATATTTGTAACTAAGACTCTTCTATACAAGTATAATACATTTATTTTATATTTGCCACTCCCACCCTCACCCTTATATATAATACATTTTTCTTATATTTTCCTTACCCTCACCCTTATATATAATACATTTTTCTTATATTTTCCTTACCCTCACCCTTATATATAATACATTTTTCTTATATTTTCTTCACCCTCACCCTTATATATAATACTTTTTTCTTGTATTTTCCTCACCCTCACCTTCTTTTATGAGGGTGGGGGTTGGGAAAATATTAGAGAAATGTATTCTACATTTATTTTGTATTTTTTCCACCTCCATATAATACAAAACAAATGTATTATATATTGATTTTATATTTGCCTCAACAAATTTGTATTGATTGTGCACAATATTGATAGTCTAATATGTTACCATATAACAATTTCATGATATAGCTTTCATTGTAGGAAAACAATTCCATGATATAGCTTTCATTGTAGGAAAGTAGTCATGTAATATTTTGGTCTTTATTAAACATTATATAAATATAATGAGTAATTTTCTTGTGGAAAAAAAAATTGAGTTTTGAGATTTTCAAGGAATGAGAATGTGTATATAGTGTTCAACCTTTTCAATAATTGTGTCTTATGATTTTCAAGTTACAAGAATGTGTATATAGTGTGTATATATTTAATATTTAATATGATTAAGATTAAGAAATGAGACACCATCCCTTCAAGTCGTTGTTTAATATAGTCAACCTATAAAGAAAATCCATATTTTTGTTGAGTTGAACACCCATGAAATTCCATATTTTTGTTAAGTTGAACACATGAAAGCATCTATCCCTTTTGTTGGTTTTTAAGGTTTATAACATGTTTGTGTCAATTACATAGGTGTTGCTTGTAAAGCCCATACATTGTAATTTATTTTCCAACATTATTTGCCAATGGTCCCATTTTATGTAGGTGTTGGTGACACTACAACGTAACTACATAGTTGTTGCTTGTAAAGTCCATATATTGTAATTATTTTTTCGAACTTTATTTGTTAATGGTTCCATTTGAGGTAGGTGTTGGTGACACCACAATGTGCCTAACTAATTTGCTTCATACAAAATTTAGGTGTTTAATTGTTTTATGAAATGGTTTTTTTTTGTTGGAATTTGGTGACATAAATTTGTATGAAATCACTAAATTTTGTTTAAAATTCATTTTTGAATGTAGAAATGGATTCAACATGTTGAAAAACTCTTGGGGCACTTGGATTATATAGAAATAATTACTCAAATTTGTGGATCTAACAATTTCTTATTGGATTTTGGGCAAATGTCCCCAGTAAGAATTGTCATTTTGTAGAACGTTTAGACCATGACCAAGACTGAACCTCTTTTATTTTTTAATTTCATATGTAAGGTACATATTAGATGTAGAATGTGCTATTGCTTTTCAATTGTATTGCTCTTTAATTGTCGAATTCATTAGAAAACTTAGCCTTAGTTTGTCTTTGTACTTAGAAGAGTCAAGAATTAGCATTTTTAAAACTAGGTAACCATGAATTAGAAATACCAAACTAGGAGCTTTAGTTGGAAGCAAAAGACCAAATGAACCAATTGCCAATTGATGTTAATTTCCACGGGCACAAGAATGAAGCATTTAAGCATAGACAAAAGAGAGGCAAACTCAAAGCACTGACAAAAGAGAGGCAATGCTAGAGAATCTTTTGGATCCAAATTGCATGTGGAGTTTTGAATCTAAAAGACTAGTGTTATGACTAACTATGAAAACTTGCATACTCAAAAAGAGAGGCAAACTCAAACTTTGGGAAAAGGAAATCTCATGATGGCTTCAAGTTAACTTGTGATTGGAAGAATGCTCAAGACAAACATTGTTTGTAATCCCTCAAAAATTTTGGAGACGACTTTTGCCTAGAATGTCTAAACCACCTGGAATGTCTAACCCACATTTGTTAGCCAACTTGAATGTCTTTCAAAACATATTGATTCACATGTGAGAAGGCATGGAAAATGAGCCCCCATGTTATCAATCAATTGGCATTAGGAGGGGGAGTTTCACCTTATAATCACTTAAGGCTTCTAGTTTAGAAAAACCTTAATTCCCAAGGGTGTTTATAGAGTGTTGTCCCCCATTTATTAAACATTTCCCATAATTCAATGATATGCATTGGTTTGCTTGATGATATGCTAATTCATTCCAATGGCGAAGCACATGAAAAAAAAGAAGGTATTTTTTCAAATTTCTTAATCTTTGTACCTTTCTATGAATAACATAGATACCTTGTTTCTTTGACTCTATCTTGGGTGACAATTGGTAGGTTCATCCTTGTTTAAAAAAATAATAATAATAACATAGATACCTTATAGTCAACTTTAGGGTATTTTTTAAAGATGCATATCCACATGTACTTGGTTTTGAAATACCCACTATACACTTTGGTGAGCTGCCAAGAATACCCCATAGGATCCACTATCCCCACAATGTCCAATTACAAATCAACATTATATTTGAGGGTTAGGTAGTCACCTTAGTTTTTCATGAAGATTGGAAGAGGAAACTAGTTTCTTTGTGCCTTCATCTTTCTGTGATTCAGTGGGAGAAAATTCTTCACTTAAGCAAAAATATGATTATCTTTTGTTGTGTGTGCCATTGGGGACCATGTGTTGTTCTTGATTTCTTGTAAAGAAAAATGCTTCTTTGACTTGACAAGTAATCGGTGCATTATTCATTTCATTTACATGTGTTTATATGTAGATATCAAAGGAAGAAGTGGGGAAGTGGAAAGCATTTTCTGATTTGGATTTTTGACCAAAGTAGTTGTTATTTGAAAGGAACAACTATGTACTATGTGTTTCATTAGTGTCCATGTTCTTGGTGTGGAGAACTGTGATCTCTTCTCTCTGTGTCCTTTATTACGTCGAAAGGCATACACCTATTGACCATTGGCACATTTAATAGGTTTTTAGTGTTTAATCAATTTTGTATGGACAAGATTAAATATTGATGGAATATTCTTAGTAGTTTCAATAAATCAATGGTTGTGATTTCAACCATTAACTTTCTCACTATTATAAAGACACCAGTTTACATGTTTATTTTTTAACTTTTACGTAGTCATATTTAAAATTTACTATGGTGGCTAGTTGATTGCCATGTATGAGTGATTAGGGTTTCATTTTCTAGGCCAACCTAAACCTTTGGCCTTCACCCGCCACTTTCTGAACACACTGCCTCCTTCCAGCCAACTCCTTTTGACTCCTTTCGTCCACCTCTAAGGCGTTTTTCTTTCTCGGCGGTTCAGGGTTTGCAAGCCGTCCTTTCGGCGTTCACCAGCCACGAATTTGTGGTTGTGCTAGTGTTTATTATCTATGCATCTTTTGTGTCCTTTATTGTGGGTGGGTTCCTCCTCTTCGTCGTCGTTATGGGCTCCTCTACGGGTGTGAGCGTGGACTCCTGTCTTGGACCGACACATGTGAGCTTCGAGGGCTTCACATTGCATATGATAGGTAAGCTTCACCACGATGGTTCAAGCTAGGGGATCCTTATCTATTAGTAAAATAAAATAACATATGACATGTTATATGGTTTTTAATATGGTAGGTGTTATTTTGTAAGGTATACATTATAACATAACATGTATTGTTAATACAGTGACTCAATGAAGATGGGAGACAATAGCGTGACACAAATTGTAGAGTACATCGACAAACAAACAAACAAAGTCATTGGATATGGAAAAATATGATTTCGAGAGCATTTTGACAACAACTCGATATTATTTTGACTCTCCAACTGAAGAGTTTTCTGCTATATTCAAGGTTTAAGGAAGCAAAGCCCTCTAAAAATTGACATCGGCTTTCATTCTATTGGTAATTCAACGGATATGGATGATAACTGATCCATAATATTTCTTCAATCTCCACCTTCAAAATTTTCAATTGTAATCATGGTTGTACTTATGGTTCTAGGAGGGTTTCTAAATGATTAATGATATTATTTCGAGAGCTTTAAATATTATTAACATTTATGTTAATGCCAAAAAAATTCTGGCTATTATTTAGATAGTTTTAAATGTTATTTATGTTAATGCCAAAAAAATTCCAGCTATTATTTAGATAGCTTTAAATGTCATTTATGTTAATGCCAAAAAAATATGGCTAACAAGGAGACAAAAGAAGAGACAATAAAATAATAGTTCATGATATTTACCAGTGCTTTTCCAAGTTCAACTTCAGTTGTCTGATAGCTCAATTTCTTTTCCGAGGTATTGCCGCAAAAATAAGAAAATGGTCTTGAATCTAGATGTGTTGTGTTTGAACTCCAACCCCATCTCCATCACTCTCTTTTATTTTTGGCTTTGTAAAATTTTGATCAAGTTAGTCAGTACAAAAAAGATGACCACCTCGAAAGGTTGACAAGGACCCAGGTTTATATATAAACCTCTCAACTATCTTAGAGACTTGTGAGTAGCTCTGTGCCATTGTCTATCCGATAGGCTTATTCCTCTGTCATGTTACTATCTCTTGCTGGACCCATTATGTTGCCTGCTGCATTGGTTGCTAACCCATCCACCTCATGCCTTCCTTATTACCGCCTACCCATCTCTCCCAGTGAATCAAAGCTCTCGCCTAAAGGGATTCTTTATGTTTCCCCATCCAACCGACCTGACAAAGCTATCGAACGAGGTCGTTGGGAATATAAAGATGAGGAGTTATTCCTCATTAGCTATAGGCTATCACCCCTACCTAGCAATGCATAATAGAATGGAATTAATGATGTTTTGTACCATTTTCAACCGTCATAAATATGTTGTCTAGATTTGGATGCCCGTTTGGAGAGACGGGAATGCCACAAATTTGAATGTAAAATATGGGCAAAATGGCCCATGACGGGGGTTTTGCCCATCAAATTTCAATTCTGGATGCATTGATGTTGGAGAGACAATGACATTGAGATGATCACTCTTACTCAATTATGAAAACATAGACTTGACTTAGGGGAGGGTAAACTTCATCTTTTTGTCTCTAACGATGCTTAATGGATCTATGGTTAAGATGGTTATATGCTAAAATAAAAGATTAAGATTAAGATGCTCCTAGTCATGCCTACTCATAAGTGAATTATCTAGTTATATTTTGCTTTGACTCTCATGCCTATAATAGGCTTGCTCGAGTCCTTGTTTTTCTTTTAGCATGGTTCAACATATTTACTAGACACTTTGTTTCTCTAGTTTTCTTCTAGTGGGTTTAAGTTTGTGCTCCATCATGATGTCAATAGAGACCATACATGTTAGGCAAGACATAATCTATTCTTCTAAAAATGTCACATAAGAAACAAAGTTCTATGTAAGAAGCACAAATGGTGCTTTTACAAATAACACACATATAGATGGTCACTAGGTGAAAGGTTATTACCCAAGATGGTGCTTTATTATTATTATTATTATCATTAATTCTTAATTACTATTAATATACTTATACCTCTTTATGCACATTATGATGTCTCCCCCTCCAAAACACTTCATCCTTGAAGCATACATAAAATGTATTGTTTCATTCACATGTTGAAGCCCAAGTTGGGCATAATCATTATCTATCTATGGGCATTCCTTTGCATAAGTGAATCTTTTGATTTTCTTCAATGCTTATAGTGGAAGGAAGTTCACCATAGTCCTTAAGTATTGAATATGCAATGACTGCACTTGGGTATGTTTCATCGATTGTTATCAAGTTTGCATTATAATACTGACCCCTCCCCTCTATAGCTCCCTACTCATGCAAATACATGGTTTTTATATGATCAATAACTACAATAAAAAATATCCACCACACTAAACATGGAGTTAAGGCATATGATCATGAGATCCACAATCATACTATAGCTCTTGCGAAGCCTCCTTAGTAACAAGCATCCATCTGTACAACTCAATCTTTCCATTGATTCTTGCAAGTAAATTTCCATTAAATGTGTTGAAAATGTATATAACATTATTTGTTTCCTTCTCAATGCAAATGGAAAATGATTGACCTAATTTATCTCGATGGAAAATATGAGAAGGATGTTCTCTATTTCATGTTCACATGTAATGTTATTCCTTTTCAACACTTCATAACCCTTCAAGATAGTTGACTTGGTCATCTTACTAAGAGGTAGCTTCTCAATGTTGTATCCAACATCCATCATTTGTTGTTTCGTCATGCTCACGTTACGTACGAGAAAATAAATTAAGCTAGGTAGTTTTCTAGCTTGCTTTGCCAAAGGATACTTAACGATGTAATCAATTTCATTCTTGTCATTTTGATGTGTTTAGTTGATTTATCTGTTGGATTGTTATATTATTTGCAGTGAAAGTTAAGGTGGATCAACTGACAGTCGAAGTCGAAGGTCGAGGTGGTTCGACTAGGTAAAGATGAAGTCGAGGTGGATCGACAAAAAGTCGAAGGTTGAGGTGAGTCGACAGAGTAAATTCGAAGTTGAATGTTGATGTGGTTCGACATGGTAAAGACATTGACAACAAGTTGAAGAGGTCAACATTGGACGTATGGCAACCGGATGAAGGCCAACTCGTAGTCGATGGGTAATCCAACTTGGTAGTCCACTGTAATAGAATCTTGAGAATTGCGGGATTTGTAGCCAATGATCTGCATGGATCTGTAACTGTTTTTGGGTGCCATTTCTTTAGGGTTTTTCCTGTTGTAAAGCCTATAAAAAATACATGTTGTAAGGATGTAAAAGTTAATGAATAATCTTTAGATGATGAATGGCTAATCACCAAGAGTCTGTAATTTAGAGGTTGTTGGTCATGTAGTTGTAATTCAAATTGGCTACAGGGTTGTTCTTGTGTAAGCAAGAGGGTATGATGTCGATTATGTCTTAGGTGTGGACCAAGGTTAAACACGTAACCTTTTATTCTGAATGAATAAAACAACAAGAGAGCAAAATGCTCAAGGAATGTTGGTTTTTCTGGTTTGGGTTTCCAAGGTAAAATCTCTGTGTATTGTGTGTTTGCTTCGTCATTTACTTTCTTGATTATATCTTTCTTCCTCTCTTTTGCTAGGTTTAGCGTGGAAGTGTGTCTCACATTTAACATGTGGTATCAGAGCTCATTTCTTAACATGTGGTATCAGAGCTTGGCTTAACAACCTTGGATCTGCGCTAAACCCTAGGTTTAGTAAGAGTCGTAAGTTTGAAATCTTTAAAAAATGTGCTAAATATTGTGTTAAAGAATGGTCAGCAGCTCGAGAATAGAGATTAAAAAATTCAATGATCATAATTTTGAGTTTTGGAAGCTTAAAATTGAATATCTCTTTGTAGATCGAGAACAATGGACAATGGTCTGTCTAGGTACCATGCCGACATGTATGTCGACGAAAGATTGAGAGAAACTCGAGAGAAGAGCAAGGAGTATGATTCGACTTTCTCTTGCAAATTTGGTGTTGCTGAATGTCTCGGGTGAAGATTCGGCCAAGAAACCGTGGGACAAGTTGGGGAGCTTGTACGAGTCAAAATCCCTGGTAAATAAGTTGTTTATCAGGAAGAAATTGTACCTTCTGAGAATGGGTGATGACAGTTCAGTGATTGAGCATTTAAGTGCGTTTAATACCATTATACGTTAGTGATCTTCTGTGGATATTAAAATCACTGAGGAGGAGAAGTGTATCCTATTATGTTCTTTCCTAGACTCCTGGGATAGCTTAGTCATGGTTATAGGGAGTAATACAACCACATTAGCACTAGAAGATGTACTTGCATATCTACTGCCAGAAGAAATGAGAAGGAAGAACATGGAAGGATTGACCAAAGATGCTTTAGTGGTGAGAGGTCAACCGATTGATAGAGATAGAGGAAAATTCTCCAGTAGAAATTCTAAGTCGAAGGGTAGATCTAAATCCTCGTTTCAGTGGACAAGAAGACGCTGGAAATGCAGTAAAGTTGGGCATTACAAAAAGGACTGGAAGATGAAGGCAATGGAAGTCGGTATAGGATCCGACGAGAAGCAGTCAACTGAGAGAAAGACGACTCCATATAAGGGAGGCGATGTGTACCTGGCGTCGACCAATACATAGTCATATCAAGATGTTTGGTTGATCGAATCAAGAGCATCCTATCATATGACACCACATAGAGAATGGTTATGCGAATATAAACAATATGGAGGAGAAGTGTTTTTAGGGGATGACTCGACAACCAAAATTGTTGGACAAGGAAGAGTTCGACTGATACTGCAAGATGAGAGAAGCATAATCCTTCCAGGTGTGCTACACATTTCGGGTTTGAAAAGAAACTTGATATCTATTAGCAAGATGAGTGATACAGGGGCGCACACTCTATTTCATAAGGATTCATGCAAGATGGTCAAAGGTGCGATGGTCTTAATTAAATGAGTTCGGATTATAACTCTATACAAGTTATTAGGGAGTGTCGACTCGATTGGATTCAACAACATCGTTGTTCTTGAATTCTACTCAATTTTGACTTGAATTGACTCTACTCAGGCTGAGTCGATTCAAACCAACTCAACAAGTCATCATAAGGTCAACACAATCATGCTATGGCACGAGAGGATGCGACACATTGGAGAGAAATGACTTCGAGCTATGCATAACAAAGGTATGGTCGAAGACTTCCCTGAATGTAATTTAGAAGTCAACTTTTGTTAACATTGTATATATGGAAAACAAAGTCGGGTGAGATTCATGTTTGGTTCGATAAGGGAAAATGAGATTCTAGAACTGGTTCATAGTGATGTGTTTGTCCCTGTTACAATTTCTTCACTTGGTGGATCCCTGTATTATGTCTCCTTCATAGATAATATTTCCAAGAAGACAAGGATATATTTCATGGGGAAGAAATTAGAGGTTTTAGAGAAATTCAAAAAGTTTAAATCTTTGGTAGAATACTGGACAGATAAGAAGATTAAGGTGTTGAGAATTGACAACGGCGGTGAATTCAGTGGAAATAAATTTGATCAGTTCTACAAGTAGTGTGGCATATCATGCCAAAATACTACACCATACAACCCACAACAAAATGGAGTTTTCGAGAGAATGAACAAAACGTTGATGGAAAAGGAAAGGAGCATGCTCAGTGGTGTTGGGTTCGCACAAGAATTCTTGGCGGATACAGACGACACTGCAAAATATCTATTAAATATGTCTCCTTCGTCGACGCTAGTCGACACAACTCCACATGAGGTATGGTCGGGTAAGAAGCCTTTGGTTTCACATCTCAAAGTATTTGGATGTGATGTATTTGTGCATGTTCCCAAGGAAAAGAGGAGCAAGATGGACATGAAGACAATCAAATGTATTTTAATTGGATACAAAGAAGGAATGAAATGATATAAGCTCTGGGATACTATATCAAGGAAAACAATGTACAATCAAGATGTGGTCTTCATAGAAGTCGGAAGCAAATCTGAGCCTAAAGAAATTGTTCAGACCGAGAATAATTCTGAGACGGTGCGGTTTGAATTGAGGAGCGAAGAAGATGATTTAGATGAGTTGATTGAATCAGAATAAGAGATGGAACAATTGACCCCAGTTGTAAGGAGGTCAAAAAGAGTAAGAAAACCAACCGAAAGGTATAGTCTACCCAATTTTCGTTCTGCATACGCATTAACTGCCACCGATGCTAAGCCTAAGTCGATTGGGGAGGTAGTTGACTCAACAGAGGGAAAACTATGGAAGGAATCCATGGTCGAAGAGATGGAATCCTTACACAAGAATGAGACACGGGACTTAGTCAAGTTACCTAGTGGAATAAATTTTGTTGGTAGCAAATGGGTATTCAAGAAGAAGATGAATGTAATAGGTCAAGTCGAGAAATTCAAAGCTCGACTGGTAGCGAAAGGATATTCTCAAGTCGAAGGAGTCCACTGCAGTGAGATTTCCCCCCCTGTTGCAAAATTAACTTTAATTAGAGTACTATTGTCTCTGGCTGCAACATTTGATCTGGAAACAGAACAAATGGATGTGAAGACAACGTTCCTACATGGGGACCTGGAAGAGGAAATCTACATGAAACAAACTTAAGGATTTGTAGTAAAGGGCAAGAAATATTTGGTGTGCAAATTGAAAAGATCTTTTTATGGTCTAAAGGAATTAACAAGGATGTGGTACCAAAAGTTCGACACATATATCCTTAGTTTGGGATTTGTGAGAAGCAAAGTTGATCAGGGCATATATTCCAAAGAAGAAGGTGGGAATTTCATATATGTAACTTTGTATGTCAACGACATGTTGTTGATTGGAAACAACATGGACACAATAAACGAGGTGAAGAAGCAACGATCCTCCAAGTTTGACATGAAGGATATCGATGCAACAAACTTCATTATGGGAATGAATATTAAGAGCGATTGAACAACTAGAAAGCTCTGGTTGAATTAGACGAAATATATTGAAACAATTTTGAAATGTTTCAACATGCAGGTTTGCAAACTTGTGAAGGTGCTAATTCCTTTGGGAGCAAGGATAATTGTTGAACAATTGCCAAAGACACATGAAGAAATAGAGGACATGGCACATGTTCCCTATGCAAGTTTTGTTGGTAGTCTAATGTATGTGATGGTCTGCACTCTACCAGACATTGCCCATGTAGTGGGAGTGTTGAACATATATATGTCGACACCTGGAAAGAAGCACTGGACAACTGTTAAAATAGTATTCAGGTATTTGTGTGGCACAAAAGATTATGTTATATGCTACCAAGGAAAACCTAGAGGTGACAATGAATTAAATGTACATGGCTTTGTTGACGCCGACTGGGCTAGAGATCAAGGTCGACCAATGGATATGTGTTCAAAATGTTCGGTGGAGCACTCAGCTGAATGAGTAAGCGACAAACGGTCGTAGCCTTGTCAACAATAGAAGATGAATACATGTCAGTCACTCATGGAAGCAAAGAAGCAGTATGGCTGCAAAGGTTGTGTTCATGAATCGGGTTTGAACAGAGAGCTATGAAGACAAGTTGCGATAGTGAAAGCACAATATTTCTAGAAAATAACCTTGCTTATCATTTGAAGACTAAGCACATTGATGTACAATACCATTTCGTGAGAGACACGGTGGAGAACAACAAGGTGTTGCTAGAGAAAGTAGACACATTGGAAAACATAGCAGACTCGTTAACCAAGTCTATGAGTGTTGTGAAGTTCTCTTGGTGTCGAGAGGTAATGGGCATTGTTGCCCTGGGTCTGTGAACGAAAGTTCAAAGGTCTCTTGGTTTCAACATTGAGGTTGATCGACTACCAATCGAAGTCGAAGGTCGAGGTGGTTCGACCGGGTAAATATGAAGTCGAGGTGGATCGATAGCAAGTCGAAGGTCGAGGTGAGTCAATTGGGTAAAGTTGAAGTCGAAGGTCGAGATGGTTCGACATGGTAAAGACATCATCAACAAGTCGAAGAGGTCAATCGACAAGAGGTCGACAACGGGCGTATAGCAACCGACTGAAGACCGAATGAAGGCCAACTGGTAGTTGACGAGTAATCCAATTTAGTAGTCGACTGTAACAGAATCTTGAGATTCACAGGATTTGTAGCCAATGATCTACATGGATCTATAACCGTTTTTGGGCGCCATTTCTTTAGGGTTTTTTTCTGTTGTAAAGCGTATAAGAAGATGTGTTGTAAGATTGTAAAAACTAATGAATAATCTTTAGAGGATGAATGGCTAATCGTCACGAGTATGTAATTTAAAGGTTGATGGTCATGTAGATGTAAGCCGAATTGGCTACATGGTTGTTTTTGTATAAGAAAGAAGGTATGATGTTGATTGTGTCTTAGGTGTGGACCAATGTTAGTGTTAAAATTTTCTTAAGCTATTAAGTGTGTGTAGTATTTTGCAACTTTAGTCTATTAAAACAATAATTGCATGCATAAGGATCACTAAAAGAAATATGGCCACAATATACACAAGATTTATTCTGGGAAACCCTCGTGGTGGAGAAAACTCAACAAAGCTTCTTCAATATAGATTCTTCAACAAGTACAATGTCTCTCTCAAGAGAGATCTCACCAAAACATAAAATCCACCCGAAACCCTAACCAAAACATAGTAGTGCACCATTAGACCAAGATAGTCCTTCACCAAATAACCAAAACCCTTTTCCGATACACTTCTCCTTTGTAGCCACGTCACTCCTTCTTGTAGTTGTGTTACTCTTAGACTTGCACACTTGTGTGAGAGAGCTTGTGTTGTGTGTCTTCCAAATGAGGTGTTAGGCCTCTTATAAATACAAGTTGGACTACCTAGAATTAGGTCAGGGACGACCTGTCGACTTTACCCTTCTAATTTACATTTTACTTGTCAAGACACAATAGGGCCGACTTTTACAAAGGCATAATAGGTCCGAATTAACAAATATAATATAAAAATGTTCTTTAGGGTTTTGTCTTGGTCAAATACAATATGACTAATATCCTCCGAAGCTACTCAAACTTCAACACTCCCTCTTAGCAAGGAAGGTATTCTTCTGGCACGAACATCACGACTGCTTCTGATCTTTTGTACACTTGGCCATTGACTTGTTGAATTTCTACGAATCTATATTGAATAATTTTTGTAACCACATCAACATCCAGGGTCTCATCATCCATCCGAGCTTTATGTCATCACGAGGCTTTCACTCGCCAGTTCACACAGAATCTGGCATCTAGTTCCACAATGAACTAGTAACCTCTGGTTGGCACACTAGCCAACTGGTCCACACTGACCATGCATCTAATCACGAGGATTAAGCAATGTAGTGCGCACACAATACCCATCTATCCCAAGGCTAGGAAAAACCTCCAACCACACAGGTTGGCCCACTAGCTAAGAATCTGGGTAACTAACCATCCCT
>JASDQU010247911.1:6136-16559 GCA_032191745.1 Picea mariana
ACCAACAAAGTTATTGGTGAATATTTCAATAGTCATTAAAATGACTACAGGAAACCACAAAAAAAATTGAATATATAGTTATAGGAAATAGTAAAGGTTTGTAGGCCTAAATTTACTTTTTTTAGTAGCTTGAACCTAGATTGAAAGTTACAGTTGGACCAAAAAATTTCAATAACGCCCAATTCAATTTTTATTGAGAAGATTGAATGTTGTGACCGTTTCGTCACTTGGGTGAGCAAAACAATGGCACTTGCATGCCTAGTTTGGCTTGCTAGACAAGACAAAAGTTCATGAGTGGGTTAAACAATCCAAACACATTTAATAAACAAATAAACAAACTAAGACAATTAGGTAAATACAAACTAAAATGCATAAGAAACTTATAACCATAAACAATCAACCAATGACCAAGATTATGCCACCAATGGATAACTATGCTAGTAGGCAAAACACCATAGAGAAAAATGAGGACTTATGAGTCCCCTCTTCCTCCTTGGGAGGGATCTTGAGTTCCCTAATGGATATATATTCTTACAATGGAAGAAAAATGGCAAATGGTGAAGAAAATCAATGTCTATTCCCTCAAGAGGTGAGTGGAATGGCCTATTGCAATGATGTTAGAATGATCCTAGGATAATATAGGATTCTTAGGGGAGAATTGAGGCAGCATAACAATACTATGAAGATCTTGGTTTCTTAGTGCACCCATGGCCTCCATTTATAACATTTCTTCAAAGCAAAATTCAATTGGTTCTTAGTGTGAACAAGGAGCCCTTTAGGGCACCCATTGGTCCTTCACCATCCCCCCATTCGGATTTCGCTCAAATTTGAAGGTCAAATCAAGTTGGGAGTTGGTCCATAAGTGGTTGGGGGGGCGACAAGAACCATAAATGCACCGTTCACAGGAGTGCACAAATTTTCTCGTAGACAGTTGTGCATATGGTGCATTGTGTGCTCTACAGGATTCTTTGGCCTGTGCAATGTGTGCGCGCTTCCTCTAGTGAGTTTGTGCATGTCAATTTTTTGCCCAATTGTATAGTTTTTTCCTTTTTGAAATGCATTTTGGTGTTGCGGCGAACTAATAGTTGTTTTCATTCTTGTATTTCTGTAACCATTTGTGTGTAATGTTGCAGACAAAATTTCAGTGATAACAGATGCCCCCTGATGTGTGAGGTTACGAGCATACGCATAGCCAGAATACATCAATGTTTCTTCTACTAAGAGTTCCATCATAATGAAGAGTGCTGAGAGGAAATACTATAGAGATCCATCAGAGCGAGAGGGGAAACTGTGGGACCCAAATCTTTCTCTAGGAGAAAAAAGAAAATTTGTATACAAACGAGGCGAGCATGCCCCATGCTTGTGTCATGTAACTCAAAATGTAAGACAATAATTGAAGTTGTATGTTGATGTAGATAACTAAAACACCCTCTGGGGCGGCTTGATAACGGAATATGATAATTATGAATGGTGAAAATACTCTGAAAAGAGGCAAGGATGCCTGGAAGAAGTGTCTATGAATCGTAGGCATGGATGTCCTAAAACATTCATAGGTCTTCGGCTGGTATAAACAACTGCAATAGTCGCATAGTAAGACCCACCGTAACATGAGATTTGGATAAAGTTGAATGTTATGGGGGTAAATGGAATCATAGAGCAATGATGGTTCTCTCTATGTCATCTAAGACACCTCACTGTAAAGGTAATGAGAGTCAAGATACTGTCGCCTTTCTGGAAACTGTGTTGGTGTCAATAGAAAGAGAGATGTGACTCTAATAAGCAAAGGGCTTCATGAAATCCATGGAAATAAGATCAGGGACTGATAGGGAACATGAATGAAGTCAATGTGTGGTGAGACTCAATACTTCCCTTGGTTGGGGTATGTTTTAAGGATAATTGGCAGCAATCGTAAAACTGTTTCTAGGGTCAGGGGGATGACTAGATATGGGGTTGAATGGTGCCAGAGGCATGATAAAGTGGATAGACTTAGAGATCAGGGGTACATGGACTTTGGGATACTTGGGGTTTGTGACAATGTCAGAATGAGAAAAGTAAAGTGGATGCCCCAATCAAGGGTGACATGGGTTGCATTGCCAAGAAAATAAGGTCGTCAAGGGTGTCGAAAAAAGGCTAAGTAAATGTTGGAAACAAAGGCTTTTTACAATTACCAAATAAATAAAGAATAATTTGGGATGAGTGTATAGATACATAAATGGCTGCCCTAGTTCAAGATGGCTTGACATGTTACAGTGCAAGTTGCAAAGAGAATTGATGGAGGGTGGATGCCCCATGGGTAGGTTTTTGTATGAGGTAAATGAATGAAGGAAAATCTACAGATGGGCAAACTGATGGTGGATGATATGGAGGGATAATGATACTGCAGAGGTATATTCGATAGAACCAAGATGATGTGACCTAGGATTCCATTGGGAAAGTGAGTAATATGAGGAGAAGAAGTATGTGGCTCATTCTCGAAAGTGCATAAGACTATCGGGACCCCCATCCCTAGTGGGTGAAATCAACATGAGTGTCAAGTTGCCAAGGGGAGCTATGAATGGGACAAATCATGTGGGGGAGAGTGCTATCGAGTTATAGTACCAATACTGTAGAGCTAGATGTAAGGTCCCTAAAGGTAAATGTCATAGGGTATGACTGGGAGATGCAATTGATTTATAGAGGGAATAATTGCATGCCAGTGTCGAACATATACTTGAAAGGGATGCATCATTGTGATGAACAGGTACATGCACACATGAAAAAAAATATCTGAAGTGAACAATATATGATGATAAAGAACATATGACATCTATTTTATAAAATTTGAACATGAGCATGCGTACTTGAATGTGGCATGAGAAAAATGCTCCTCCAGGGAAAAGTGAGATGATCGCCTGGAGACTGTGAATCTGTAGATGGCTTGATCAGGATCTCGTGGCTGAGAATGGATCGGAAAATGGAGGCTCTGATCTCCTGTAATAGAGTGTAAATGTTGGGAAAAAAGGCCTATGTATGGATGGTGGGCCCACAATGCCACCTCATTTTCACTCACACTATTGGTGATCTGGCGAGAGTGTTTTGAGGTGTTTTGGAAGATTACAGGAGCTTGGAGATACCGATCAGGTAGGTGAAAGACCTCTTGTGAGAGGAAAAGTGCTCGATGATGGAGCGTACTCCAAGGGAAATCATGGGTAGTCATTTCCTCCAAGATATCTTTGTCGCAGTGGAAAATGCGAGAATACAGGGGATCCAGGGAGGAGACATGGGCGATTGTCAAAGTTTGATTTTCCTCAAGTGGCGAAGATGTACAGAAGATAACGCATACAGGATGCGATGGCTCACTGAACATAAACCAAATGTCTAGATACTGTGGGTATTAGACTGTGGTAGGGGGAAATATTTCTTGTGGGAAAGTTACCGGAGAGTTGGGAGGGTTCGGGGTAACATCCTTAGATAGTCGTAAAGTGAACCAGGGAGGGGTAGGAAGGGACTCTAGTTCAAGGGAGAATATGTGCATGGTATCTGGAGAAGGGATGAGGGCAGTGACTTGCATCACATGAGGTGGGGTGGTCGAATAAGTTTGAATAGGGGTTAATTGACGAAGCCAATATTCAATAATCAAAGGACATTGGTATGTGAAATGGGCAAGTGAGTCACAAAGAGTACAAGGACATTGCATCCATTCGAGAACTGACGTAGAGACATAATGGATGTAAGTAATGTGAGTAGAAATAGGGAGAGATTGAGGGGGCCCAGGCCTAGATGTTTGGCATACTGTGACCAATGTTTGGCGAAATTGAGGTAGAGCTGGGAAATGATGAGTATAATGGCCATATTCTGAATAGATGGCGCATGTGAATTTGGTTCGCAACCCTTTTTTTGCTAACAGGGGAGGACTCTGTAGTAGTTGTAGACGTACTTGGTGGAGTGGGGAGAAATGTGGTTTCTCTTGGGAGTTGAAGTAGATTGTGTAACTCAGGAAGAGTAGGAAATCTATTAGTGGGGTGTCCATCTCATTCACATAGTGCGCAAAGTGGTTGAACTTGGGAAGGAAGGGGAGTTGTGGGCTATTTCTTCTTTCGTTTACCCCTAGTAGTGACAATGATGTCAACGGTGGGGGAATATGGTTGTGTGGTAGGAACTAGCATTGGGATCTACATCGAAATTCCCTCTATCTAAGGAGGGAGGGATGATTGAGGAACCATGGCAGGGGGATGAAGATACCATACAAGGATGGTGAACACCATGTTAGGAAGGGTAAGAGTGGAAACTACCTGAAAATCTTGGACATCAGGTGGGGGTACAAGAAGGGAATTTGGGTAAGGTCTTGAGGAATTGTCTCTAAAATTGGGATTTTCCCTTGGAGGTGGGGGGAAATCTGGGACAAGTGGATTGGTGAGATCCTCAAGGAGTTCCTGAGGTAGTGGTTCTTCAGCTAGTGGAACTTTGATGTGGGGAGAGACCTCTATGGGAGGGGTGGTGTCCCCGGTGTCGGTTCCATTAGAAGATACGACACACACTTGTGTCGAAGGGTGTAGGAGGGGTGGCACTCCATGATATTCCCCCAGAAAGGATGGGTCTTTGAAAACTATGGGGGCCATTTCAATGACTGAATAAGCATTCATGCTAGTGCAGACAAGGGGAAGGATGTTATCGATGTTGGCGGAATGGTTAGGTTCATAATGTGTAATTTGGTTGATGGTGACGATCTTTCCATTATGGGGGAACATCATCATTCGAAACACAGAAGAGGCCACCACCTTCATAGCGTATATGTAGCTACGTACAAACAAGATATTATAATCAAGTGGGCATCAATAACTTTATTGTCAATGAGGATAGTTTTTCCCCCGAGTTCGACGGGGACATTCTGGAAGAGCCCTTCGGGGGATGAGGGTCGACCATCATAGGCTCGTAATGTGATGGCGAAATGGACTAGCTCAGGGGAGCCAAGTTTCTTCCATACAGTTTTGGACATGATGCATGTGGATGTGCCTTCATCAATGATGCATCGATGAACTATGATGTTCCAAATTTTTACAGGTATATGGAAATCTACCAGGGTGGGGAGGCGTGGTCCTGCGCTATCTAGATTGAATGTGATGAGTCTAGTATCAGCTGGGTCAACTGCCCATAAGGTTAAAAGAAAGGATTTTATTTGAGTTGGACAAGTTTAGAGGACCTCCAATACATACATAGTTGCAGGGGACTAAGCTAAGCCATCAACCAGATTGTAGTTATGATCTTCCCTAGCATGAGGGTAATTGACATTCTGTCGTAATGAAATACGAGGTATGTGAATGTTGGGTTCATTTTTAGGGCATGGAATCATAAAGGGTTTTATGGTTGTGGCTGGAGCCACTTCCAAAGTGGTTGGGGTAGATTCAGAGGGAGAACCGTACTAGCAAACGCATGTTTGCAAAATAATTTCTTCTTCGCTAGTAAGGAGGATGTTGCGATCGGCTGGATTTCTAGGTTGACTGGGGCCTGGGTTTTGATACTGCCCCATTTGAGGTGGGGAAGGGTATACCTCCTATTGGGTATTCATCACACCTTGGTGTGGAATAGGGTTTTGCAACGCGGTTGGGGGTGGTTGTTACAAATACTGTTGTGGGGTCTGTTGAGGGGTAGGCGGCACTGGAGGACGTGGCGCGTTCATGGATTCTTTCCTCCGTTTGAAGTCATTTATTTGGGGGAAATGGTGAGTATAATGTCCATACTCACCGCAAAGAGCGCATGGGAAGTTCGTCCTGATATTGTTATTGTTTGTCTTCCCTTGGCGTTTGTTATTATTGTCCCCTTGGGTGTTCTGGTTGCCTTGATTTTGGTTGCCCCCAGCGGGTTGGTTTTGGAAGTTATTTCCACCTAGCCCTGGGTTATTATTGTTTCATTTTTTTCCTTTCTTCTTGGCATTATTCGACTGATGGGTCAGATTTTCCGTATTCAACTTTTCAAAAGTCTAGAGTTGTTGAACAAGAGAGGGCTGAACAAAATTAACACCATCATGTGGTTGTCCATGTGGAGGATAAACCGGTTGTGGAGGACCAATAAATGGAAAGTATGGATTGTTTTGTGGAAAAAATCCATAAGGCGCATAAGAAGGGGAAGCACAGTCACTAGTTCCCAGGTTATATGCTGAAGTAGAAGGGGGACCTCAGCTTGGTTGAGAGGTCGGGCACATCATAGGTGTCGGCGAGGGCCCACTTATGGGTGGGGTGGGAGTAACAAGATATGGATATTTGTAAGGGGGAGGAGGGTAATAAGATGGCCCTCCATATGGTTGCAGATATTGGGGTGCACTGTACATAGGTGGTGGTTGGGTGTGAGGGTTGTGGTGTGTCATAGTACCAATCAACCCATCCGTAGTGTGAGACATTCCAGGTTTGTCCTAGCCAAATGGTACAGGTTTGGGTGCATCAAGTATTACTATTGTGTATAAGTAACCTGATTGAGAATAAATGAGTTCGAATTTTGGGGCCTTTCTAATGGCTTCCTCTTCAGATTGGGGGAAGGTGGTTGCAACATCTTTGGCAAGCATAGAGATGAGTGATTTTAGAAACCAATCGAGGCGTTGTTCTTTGGTGGTTTCTTCTTTACATAAAATACGTCCCCGATGCCATTCATGGATGTGGTTGGAAATATGCATAGGGGAGGTTTGTTTGCACTTGAAGAGTAGTTCTAATCCAATATCATGACGAACTGGTAGTTGAAAGAAGGCCAAAAAGTCTTTGGCCAAATATTCAAAAGTCACATGGGACCCTGATTTTTTGTCCACATACCATTTGGCTGATGGACCAGTGAGTGTTCTTTGAAATAACCTCAAGTGGATGGAATCATCCATGATGCTATTTGAAGAGAACCATAAGTGGATGGTCATAACATGGTTGGCAAGATATTCCCCTGGTTTTCCTTCAAATTTTGGAATATATGAAGGTAGCTTGGTAAGCATTTTCGACCAAGCGGGGTCATGTAACATGGTATCATTCATGAGTTTAGTCAAATCAGGAATGTTGAGAGATGCCAAGTATGACATGGGGGGAGTTGGTGGAGGATTAGTTCCAGCCATGGTGTGTGCAGGTAGTGGAATTGACCCTTGAGAGGGATTTGGTGGGGTTGTAACCCTCCCTTGAGAGGAAGTTTTCCCCCTGCCTCCTTGTGAAGGAGAATAAATATGGTCACCAATTTGTTGTGTTTGTCTCGTCACTTGGGTGAGAAAAATAATGGCACTTGCATGCATAGTTGGGCCTGCTAGACAAGACAAAAGTTTGTGAGTGGGTTAAACAAGCCAAACACATGTAATAAACAAATAAACAAACTAAAAAAACTAGGGAAATAAAAACTAAAATGCATAAGAAACTTATAACCGTAAACAATCAACCAATGACCAAGATTATTCCACCAATGGATAACTATATTAGTAGGCAAAACACCATAGAGACAAATGAGGACTTATGAGTCCCCTCTTCCTCCTTGGGAGGGCCCTTGAGTTCCATAATGGAGATCTTTTTTTACAATGGAAGAAAAATGGAAAATGGTGAAGAAAATCAATGCCTATTCCCTCAAGAGGTGAGTGGAATGGCCTATTGCAATGATGCTAGAATTCTCCTAGGAGAAATGAAGATTCTCAAGGGAGAATTGAGGTATCATAACAATACTATGAAGATCTTGGTTTCTTAGTGCACCCATGGCCTCCATTTATAGCATTTCTTCAAGGAGAAATGCAACTAGGTCTTAGTGTGAACAAGGGGCCCTTTAAGGCACCCCTTGGTCCTTGACCAACCCCCATTCGGATTTCGCTCAGATTTGGAGGTTAAATCAAGTTGGGAGTTGGTCCATAAGTGGTTGGGGGGGAAACAAGAACCATAAATGTGTTGTTCATAGAAGTGCACAACTTTTCTCATACACATTCACACTTATGGCGTATTGTGCGCTCTACAGGATTTGTTGGCCCACACACTGTGTGCATGGTTCCTTTAGTGAGTTTGTGCATGTCAATTTTTTGCCCAATTGTATAGTTTTTTTGTTTTTGAAATGCATTTTGGTGCTTCAGGTGAACTAATAGTTGTTGGCATTGTTGTATTTCTGTAACCATTTCCGTGCAATGTTGCAGACGAAATTTCAGTGATAACACTTATCTTAGGAACATTTGTCATGATGAACTTTTGTTGATCAAGATATGCTTTGGAGATATATTTTTAGTGTCTCAATTTTTAGCTTTTGTGTTACTCCGAGAGTGTTTACACCATTTCTTTGGGTGCTTCATGAGATTTGGGGTACATGGTTTATGGTCATCCCCTAGGAGATCTGAGATGGAGTGATTCATGGGAGATGGTTCATGACGTTTTTTCACAGTGGAGACAACTTGTTGAGTGATTTCTTGAACTCAAGGGAGTGCTTACTTGGTAATATTCCCTAGGGTGTTGGAGTTATCTTGATTTCTTGGTGGATGTCCTTATTTGTGGACACATGGAGAGATCCACTTTATTGGAGAACACTCTACTTGGGAGGAGGAGAAATGTGCATCTTGGAGGAGGGAATTAGGTCCTTTATGTCATGAAGTATCTTGGATTGTTGGATGGAGGTTTGGAGTTGGTTCAGGGACACTTGGGTTGCAATAGTGTTATGGTAGGGGTAGCTAACCTAGTGGAGTACATGGCTCAAAGGGAGTGATGGAGTCCATGTGGGCTTGCGATGGAGAGGTGTGGACACATCTTGGGTAGATGCACCATCTTGTATCTCAACATCGCCTTAGAGAATGGCATGTGTACACTTGGAGTGTAGCACTTCACTTGTGTATCCCTACATGATTTTATTGTAGGTTTCTCATAAGGGATTCAACCCACATTTTATTGTTGGCCTCCCTTACCTCCCATATATATAGAGGAAGGAGATAGTCATTTCATTCAACATAATCATTTTACTCGTTTCTTTGTGCTTGTATTCTTAGAGGAAGTCATTAGGGTTCATGAGCTCATGAGGAAACCTTAGGAGAAGTCATAAAGTTTGGAGAGGACCTCTTTGGTTGGAGCTTCATGCTTGTGAGATACTAGGGTTTACTCTTGTGAGGAAGACATTGGAGATGATGGTATTTATCTCTTGTATCTTCTTTTGTACTTGATCTCTATATCTCTTATAGCCACTGGTTTTTTTTTTTTTATCTCATTGAATCATCTTGAAGTATAGGGTGAAGGTTCATCCCTTAGAGTTTTGAGATTAGGGTTTTGTGATAAAACCCTAGGTGTATTTGATGAAGAAGAAGAAGATAAGTGGACATCTTTCCTTAAAGGACTTGCTTGAGTGACTCATGCATGTTGGATCCCCTTGGTTGAGCTAGGGTTTTTTTGGTTTTCCCTAGCTAGGTTTTTGAAGAGCTAGTGGATTGTACTAGCCTTGTGATAAGGCTAGGTATGTACAACAAATTCATATTATGTGTATTAATGAAGTTTTTAGTTGTCCACAACTTGTGTAAATTACAAGTTTGAATTCCAACCATGTATTTTCTTCCTAAATTGAAATTTACAACTATATATGTCTTGTTGATTTGACATAAGTAAAGGGAAATTTTGTTGAGTGATTTCAAATCATAAATTAATAAGTTAAAGTTTGTTGTTATAAATGCTATAAAAGTGAGCTTTTATATCTAGTTTATGCATGATAAGATGACAATAAAGGGATGAATCTTATCAAGTCACTTTGGTATCTTTTCTCCTTGGATTGCCTAGAAGATTGGGCTATTAAAAATTGAAATATTGTTCACTTTCCACTATTTTTTTGTTCTATATTTCATAACAACCATAAGGATGAAAAATTAGAAGGTTAATATCTAGGAAATGTCTAGTCAAAGAGCTGAAATTTATGTCTTTCATTAAAGTATAAGACAATAGAAATTTCTACAAGGTATCAAAGCTTGTCATGGTTGATATTTCTCACATATTGGTCTAGTGTAAGAGGAAACCTGCATTTCCATTGGATATTACCTGGGAGACGTATTGACCTTGTTTGAGATTGTTGGTGTCATAACCTAGCCTGCTTGGGAGAAGCATTTAAACCCTCAAAAGTGTTTTGTCTACTTCATATATTATTGATTTTGTGCACTTGAGACTTGTTCAAGATGTGTAAGGTGATTCTTAATCTTAAAAAGTGACATGTTGGATGTACCTTCCAACTTTGTTCCATGGAAGTTCAGACTTTAGATTCTTATGGAAGAGGATAATCCTTGAAAGCATGTTGAGAAAGAAATTCTAGAACCTAAAGATCCAACATGGTTGGCCATTCATTTGAATAAAAAAGCCAAGTGAAGGGAATCATTCTCAATTATATAAAAGATCATTTCATCCTTAAATGTATGATATCTTTGTGCCCATGTAAAAACATTGCCACATTTTGGAGATCAATATACTAATTCTACTATTATAATATAAACAAT
>JASDQU010247912.1:0-15998 GCA_032191745.1 Picea mariana
TGTAATATGGCATTACCATATTACATTGTAATATGGCATACAATATGGTATACCATATTACAATGGTAATACCATATTTCATGTAAAAAAAATTTTAAAACCTACAGTCATCGTCGCAATATCAACGGAATTTCGTCAGAATTTTTTTTACTTTTTTACCATAACCGTCGTTATAGCGACGAAACTTCATCGCACTTTTCCACGAAGTTTCGTCGCATATACAACAAGTCCGTCGTAAATATGGTTTTGAGATATAGCACTTGTCGATATTACCACGTAGTTTCGTCGCAACTTGCGACGGGCTTTCGTCGCACATTCAGCAGTTGTGTCGCAAGTTATTGGCTTGGCATAACTTTTCATCCCAATTGCGATGAATTTTCATCGTAATTGCCACATTTCTTCATTGGTATTGCGACGAAATTTCATCGTAATTGAAACGATGCATAAGGTTAACCAATATTGAAGGTGGTGACACGTGGATAGCTAATTTCGTCAATGTTTCCACGCACACCTGGATCGTGGATATAGTGACGAAATTATTACGACGAAAAAAATCTCGGCTTTCGTGGAGATTGCGACGGATAAGTGTGGCAATATCAACGAACAACCGTCGCAAATTTGGTCATATGTACTAGTGCCATTACGTGGAAATATCTTTTTTGCATGTTTATGAACAAGTTGAGGAGGAACAGTCAGTGTGACTGTCATCATGGCGTCCTTGTCTGTCATATCAGCACGCATAATGGGTCTACTTTTGTTTGCCTTGTCCAAGTAGGTGGTACAAACAACCATTATGTCCCCGACGAACACCTGTCCAGTTTGGCGGTTGTTCAAGGCCTCTATTGACAGTACTTTGGATGTCATAACTCTAGACCTGAAGATATTTTTCGAATAGGAAAACTAAAGTGAATGGTAGTGTGCTACAAGTACATGCATACTTTTGATGAACTATGGAGCCAGAGTTTCGCAACGACACCTCTTAGTTTGCGGAACATGCAGCAGGTTCAGTGTCTCACTCGTACTTGTTGATACTTCTTGCGAGCTGCAAACCATGTATTGTAGATGGCATCAGCATATTCGTGATGCCATAGTTGAATATATAGCCCAGAAAATTTTTCTAGTAAACATAGTAAGAGCACAGCGCATGCATATTTACCTTTGGCCTTGTCGTTCCGTCGATGTCTAGGATGACTGACTACTCATGGTCGTCTCACTAGTCCAACTTTTTTGGATGCAAGCATTTACATATGGACATTAGGACTAAGCAAATATATGCATTCTATATTACATGCTCGCACTCGGTTTGTATATTTAATTTTCTGGCACACTTGGTATACCTTTTAGAAGATTGTACCATAGAACCCTCTGTTGTTGCATAGAAGAATTCATCTCCATGTCCAAGCAACCTGTTTTTTCCAAGGCAGCAATGCGAAAGATGCAATCGACAGGAAGGCAAGTTAGTTTAAAAATAGACATGTAAAACAAAAAAGAAACAGGTCTATTTACCTGCCAAAGAGTCCTTCGTACTGTCCAGCCATTATGTTTGTTTAAATGCAACAATGCAGCACAAACACAACGGACATGCACTAGCTTAGTATGCAGGAATAAACGTATGCAACCAAGAAAACTTACCATGTAGGAAGGCACGCAACTAGCTTAACACATATCCAGACCATAAATGAAATACAAAACAATGCAATATGAAACAACAGTACGAGCATGCACCTTTCTATATCCTCTTCAGCTGATGCAGTCGAGACTCTCTCCTTTTCTCTAGCTACTTTGTTTGTTTCAATTTGGGAACCCACAAAATTTAATGAACATAAATGGAAGATGGTATTCAGCGGAGAACAATAAATATGTACATAGAGCAAAAATGACTCAACGAATAGTCTACAAAGGCAAAAACATGAACCTTTGCGCTTCTCTATCCATGGTTGTAAACGTGTACAATTTTTTTCCCTGGCCAAAATATATTACAAGGCACAAAATATCATGCAATTGCATGGCCACAACTAAACGATTTCTGCTTTTCCCTGGGAATTTATCCACATATGCCCTCTAGCCATGTTCTTTATCCTCTACAAAGACTGATGTGCACACGATACAAGTTCTCAGTTTTCCGTGGCTAATTACTCACACATGCTTCCAAACATGGAAATATAATCTTGCAGAATCTTTGTTGCACATATCATATGTCAAGAACAACACAAATTTCATCCTACGCACACCAGTCTATGTAGAGGAGAAAGGACATGTCATGTCATATCCACACATCTGACCATACATGGTTTATAAATGTACCCTGCATACATATGCTTTATTCCAATAAGAAAACAGCGGATATAGTAACTTCACATGTAATCCTCGAACAATTTTGCATGCAACTATTTTCTTTCATGGCAGGACTGCAGCACCAAGAAAATCTCACAGAATAACAGATCTCGACTCCAACAGACATGGCAAATAAAAAAACTCCATATCCATTGGTGGTTGCAGGGGCTGAACACCGTAAAATGCCCCAAACAAAACAATAACAATCCAAAAAAAAAAGCTCCAACCACCATCGTTGCACCCCAACCCTGCAAGGCCGAATCAAAGAAAAGAAACCAGCATGGACCAAACCAGCGAGAAAGCATGAAGAGGATAAACTGCACCCCCAGCGCCCCAAAGCGCAAACCCCAGCCAAACAAACAAAACCATCAACCTAGGAACCAACGAACCAACAAGAACCACCAAGCCAGTGAACAACATATGTATCTCCAACGATTACGAAACTGCAACCCAAACAGAAAAGGAATTGGAAACACACAAGGAACATGCGACGACAAATAAACAAACATTCTTACTTGCAAACTGCAAACTAAACAGCAAACAAGGAATACAAAATGAAACCATGACATCCAAACTTACTTCGAAATGCTGAAATGCAGAAGCACAGTTCAAATCACCAGCGAAACAAAAACAAGCAGCAACCAAGAAACCAACGAAGAAGAACCACTCATCGAACTAGTAAACAATGTATGTAGCCTCAATGATTACGAGGATGAAGCATACAATGGCAGCAATTGACAAACCAGTGAAGAAGAAGCAGTCACTGAACCAATAAACAATGTATGTAGCTTCATTGGTAGAACAAGGACGAAAAATACAATGGCTATTGAACTGGCGATAGACAATCAAGTGCAAATTCATTGTAACTGTATAGAAAATTTCGAGGAAAAATGTACTCTGAGAACCGTATTTACATAAACATTTAAGACTCTCAGGTTGTCTAAGCACCTCGCGGAATGCAAACATTTAAGTTGTCAGGGGTGTTGCAGAACGTTCCATCATGTGAACATTTACGCAGTCAATCCTATTGACGCATCTCGGAATAAGTGTCAATACATTTCAAGAAATATACATCCACCAAAGACGCTATAAACTTTGGAATTCTCAATCACTAGAAATCTTGGATATCAAAACTTGTGGATATATTTAAGTAGCAGAAAATGATAATACAAACATTCGAACCAATGCTAGCATTAATCAACCTTGAAGCAAGATACAAGGAAAATATATGATTAAAACATATTGACTACGAGAAAACTTTGGATATGTTGCCATATACTACATTGGCAATAGCGAAGCTGGCAATAAGACCTCCAATCTCTTATCCAATCAGATCAGTACATATATGTTACTTTTTATTATATAAAATATATGCTTTTATTTCCATAGCTCCAACAATATGTATTGTGCAAATATTTCGGGTCAAAGGATAAAGTAATATGCAGTCAACAATTTATCGATTGCTATAGTCCCTCTACGCCTACGGCAAGGACTAATAAATATAAAATGTCCCTATCCCTTAGCCTTAGGGTCTATATGACTACCAACACAATGCTCCTTCACAAAAACTATTGCCTATCAAGGGCGTACACCCATCACGTCACATTTAATACTTAAATTAACACGATCTTGTTTAAATTCTAACTCTGAATAAACTTTAATATGTTTATTAATTCTCTATTTCTTGGAACGAATAATCGTTATATATAATATGATTATTATTTCTTTATTTATTAGAATGAATAATTTTATTTTATTTTTAATAATAGATGTTGCAGGAAACTCATCCAATACTTCCCCACTTTGTAAATGATATGAAGTGTTAAACCGCAACCTCAAAAACATAAGACTTGAATCCAAACTCGTAACCTCTCTTCTAACTGAGAGAGTATATGCACTGCACTTCTCATCAACTACACTATCCCATAGAGCTAAATGAATAATTGCTATATATGAATGTCTTGGAAAACTAAGGCACTCTATTCATTTCCCTTCTCGTTTCATCCAGAAGTCACTGGCTTGTTTTGTAAAAGGGTTTATATTTATGCTAATGTATTACCTTAAGCCAATCGACATAGTTGATGGCATCACGGGGTCTCTCTTAAACGATAGCCATATTATTACCGTGGTACTTCTTGAAATAATGCTCATGTTTTTAATATCTCAATATATTATATTAACCCTGAGCATTTGTTTTATTATTTATGTATTACTTTAATCTCTGCAATATACTTTGTATTGAGAGTTTATTTGCTTTAATAATATAAATATTTTGTGTTTAAGAAATGAGGGTTTACATTATTTAGGGCTTTACTTAGCTTAATGAATCCTCATAGATTCGTTTTTAAAAGTTTACCCCACCCTTTTTATGAGATGAACTTTGGTTATAATACCTCCAAATATCTCAGTTCCGGGTCAGTTTGGGTTTGAAGACATTGTTCTTTTTACTTGTAAATATATACTATGTCTATTGAACAACCATGTACTTTCTTGCTTAAATTAGTACTACAAATATAATACATAGACTAGATACTTTATATATACAAGAAATTTCAACATCTCTGTTATATACAACTAGTGTTCTCTTTATTGTCAACACAAATAATATTTTTCTTTTTAACAAATACTTTTTTGCAAATAAAAGATAATTAGATATGTTTTTCGTCTCTTTTTATCTACAACATAAATGATGTACATTTATTACTAATCTGGTATATATTTGATCAACTGTAAATAATATTCAACAAGTATATATTTTCTCTGTGTTACTAATGATACATAATAAAAGATACACAGATTTAGTTTTGATTATAAACAATACAATAACTTCTGCAAATGTTATGTACTACAATACTAGTCATTTATCAATAAACAATTATTAATAAAGAAAGAAAACATATATGAGCCTTCTTTTATATCTGAAAATTAACTGAGTAGAGAACCAGTTCCTTCCAACCATAGACATGAACAACCAATGTTACTTGTTCTTGTCACCCCCGAGCCTAAATCATTATTCCATAGGGACTGAAATTGTATAACCTTCTCCAAATTTCTTAGAGTTTAACCATCAAACTCAATTTCTCACAAGTACTCTACAACGTCCCAAATCATAACATACTTGTATGTAATAGTTTTCCTAGGTCTTTTCAAGTTGGTCTCATCCCTAATCCTAGGGAATATGTTTGGCCTAACTTTGTGCTAGCTTATTCCCTCGCATCCCACACCTTGGTGGTTTTTATCCTTTTCACTCACCCATTGAATAATGATTTACTCTTTGTAACCGGATTATCTAATCAGTTAGTTTCTTGTTAATTAAAATAAAATAAAGATTACAGAAATGTTCATAATTTTTTGCCAATACTTTCAGAGCATAAGCTAGCAATAAATTAAATGTTTAAATGTTTGTAAATTGAGTGACATTACATTCACTCCTCCATTTCTCTTAGCAATTCTTGCCCAATAACTGTTGTTTCTATTGGATTGTCCTAGCTCGTTGGCATGTTGCATTTTCTACCATATAAGGCTTCAAATGGGCTTATCCTCAATGATGCTTGGTACCCATTATTGTAAGAAAATTCAACTAGATAAAGGTATTCTTCCCACTTGGAAGGCTTGTCCATTACATACATTCTCAACATATCTCCAGTTATTCAGTTAGTCCTCTCTGTTTGCCCATCCAAGTCTAGGTTATATGTTGTACTGAAATTCAAATTAGTCATGAATCCCTTAAAAAAAACCTTTCAAAAGTTATAAGTGAACTTGGGATCTCTTTCAGACATTATTTCCTTAGGAACACCATGTAGCTTGGCAATTTATTTCATATAAATCTTTGCAATATTGGTTTCCTTGTGAGTTGTTTTCACTGGTATAAAATGTATATCCTTTTTAAGCTTGTCCACCACTACCATGATGGAATCATGTTGCCTTATTTTTATTGGCAACTTGGTGATAAAATATATTGTAACTTCCTCCCATTTCCATTCAGAAATGGACAATGGTTGTAACAATCTTGTTGGATGTCTGTGTTCATTTTTCACTTTTTGACATTCCATGCACATGGCTATTTAATCAACCACATATTTCTTCATTCCAAGCCAGAAATATCAGCTTATTACTGTTGTTATTGTCTTCCGGTATGCGGGGTGACCAACATATCCAGTACCTTATGCATTTATTTTAGAAATATATTTCTTAATTCCTAAGTGTTAAGAACATAAACCTTGTCCCTGAACAAGAGGATTCCATCCTCTTCTAGTTTGTAGTCTTTAAACTCCAACGGTATATTTTCCTTTTGTAATCCTTTTGTAACTTTTGCATAATGTTGATATGATGCTACAACTTTAGAGTTTTTCTTTTTAAATCCGAACAATACATATTAAATGTTGTGTCATGCATTTCATGCACCCTCCTGTTGAGTGCATCGGCCTCTTTATTCTCTTTTCCCTTGGTGTGCTTGACGTCAAAGTCATATTCACTAGGAAATTCTATCCACCTAGTATGTATGGCATTTAGTGTTGGCTACTCAAACACATGTTTCAAACTGCTGCGATCTATCTTCAGCTCAAACTTTCTTCACATGAGATAATGTCTCCACATTTTTAAGTCATGAACTATGGTTTCCAACTCTAAGTCACAAATAACATAATTTATTTCATTCTCCTTAAGATTCCTTGATTCATAACATATGACATGCTAATTTTTCATAAGGACTCCACCAAGCCCTTCCTTGCACGCATCTATGCACAAAACAAAATCTTCATCTCCAACCTTTAGAATTGGTGCACTAGTCAATAATTTCTTCAAACGTTGGAAACTCTCTTCACATTTGGTAGTCCACTCAAACTTTGTTCCCTTCTTCTTCAATGAAGTGATCAGATGTGTGACCTTGGAGAAACATCCAATGAATATCCTATAATATCTAGTTAATCCCATAAAGGACCTCACTTTTGAAACATTTTTTGGCACTGGCCAACTTTTGATTGCTTCAATCTTCTTAAGGTCCATTTTTATGCCATCCTCTAAGATAATATGGCCTAGATAATGTATTTTTCTTTGATAGAAGGTGCACTTTCTTAACTTGGAATACAATTGGTGCTCTCTCAACCCCTGTAGCACTATTCTCAAAAGTTGTTCATGCTCCTTCTCTGTCTTGGAGTATATAAGAATATCATCCAAGAAGACAATGATGAATTTTTCTAGGTAATATTTGAAAACTCCTTTCATAAGACACATAAAATTAGTCGGTGCATTTGTCAGGCCAAATGAAACCACCACAAACTCATAATGGCCATATATTGTCCAAATTTTTTTCTTGTTGGTGTCTTCTTCTCTAATTCTTAAATGATGGTAACCTGGCCTCAAGTAAATATGAGAAAATATCATTACTCCTTTTAATTGATCAAAAATATCATTGATCCATGGCAGAGGGTATCTATTATTTACATTAACCTTAATAAGTTGTCTGAAGTCAATACACGACCTAAGAGTTCCATCATTTTTCTTCACAAAAAGGACTAGGGCACCCCAAGGTGAGACACTTGGGCATATACCCCTTCTTGAAAAATTCTTCCAACTACGTATGCAATCCCTTCAACTTTGGTGTGCTCATTTTGTAGGTTGTTTTGGACACAAGGGCAGCTTTAGGCATAAAGTTAATAGACAAGTCAATGTCTCTTTTTTGTGGAAATCCTAGAAACTCCCCAAACACATCCTCATATTCCCTCAAAACTAGATAGTCTTCAAGACTTGGCTCCTTGTCCTTTGTTGGCTCTTCTATATGGGCTACATATATTTGACACCCTTTTCTAAAACTTATTTTCAGCTGCAACATTGAAATCTCTCTAACATATATAGGTATTGGAATACCTTGCAATATCCTTGAATCCACTCCCTCATCAAAGCATGTGAAATAATTGTTGTAGGAATCTAAGGCAACATGATGTTTATCCAAACAATCCATACCAATTAAGAAATAATATGAACCAATTGGTATGAAGTTCAAATCTACCTTAGTGCTAATTCCATTAATGCTTATTGCACAATCCTTGATAAGTTCATTGATTTTCCTTTTGGTTCCAGTGTCTAGTTGAACCAACAAAGGATTTTCATGCCTACATCTATTCAATTTAAACCCTTAAACTATGTTTGGATCTATATAGCTATGACTAGTTCCAGAATCAATCAAAATAGATATGGGTTGATAATCAGTCTTACCTCATACCTCAATAATCTAGGATTGGTAATATACTTGTCAATTGTCCAAGGCTGCATAAATCCTTGGAATTCTCCTGCCCACATCGACCATTGTATCATCTTCCTCAATGTTATTCATGGTTCTCATCCTACCTCCCTTGTGCGGAAAATCCTTAAACTAATGGTCTCCTTCACATCCCCAACACTTTATGGGATGTTTACTTGGCATTTTTCCCAATGAATTTGTCATTTTATTCTCACCTTGTGCTGGTTGTCCATGATGATATGCTTGAGAGTTGTTTTTGGAAAAATGTGGCTTGAATCATTTCTTCCTCTGATCCATCTTGCCTCTCTTCTTATCATCCTAATCCTTTTGAAAAGCTAGTCTTATTTTGCTCTATTCATAACAATACTTATATTTTCTTATGGCTTCTTCCAAGGTCTTAGGATCATCAAAACTAATTTTATCATTGTAAAAATAAGGTATCCCACTCATAAATATTTGTATTTTTACCTTCACATCCTTTTATGAAGCCAAAATATCTCAGCAATTCAAGGAATCTTCTCTCATACTCATCCATTACCATGCTTCAGAGCTTGAGTTCAAAGAACTCTTTCATCTTCTTGTCATAATACTTTTTTGAAAAAAATTATTCTGAAAATACTCTTGGAACTATCTCCATGAGATCTTGTTCTCATCTATTTTCTTAACCTGCTTGAGATAATCCCACCACATAGATTTTTTTCCTTGAAGATGGTAGATTGCAATCTTGGCTTCTTCGTTTGATGAATAATTGTGCAATTGGAAGTATTTCCTCATTCCCAACAACCAAGATTCAACCTCTTCTCCCTTCCTATGTTCTCCATCAAATGACGGTGGCTTGAGCTTCTTGAGCTCTCCTTGCAAAATATCTAACTTAGGCCTCCTTCTATGATTTCTGACAAGGGACACACTTGGGTTGCTCTTTGACCTTGAACACACATGCATTATTCTAGTCAAGTTTCTTGGTGAATAATGATGATGATGATGATGATGATGATGATGATGGCGGCGACAATGATAATACTCCTTGATTTCCTAGATCCTCCATGATCATCCCTCCTATCATGAGATTTGTATGTTGCTACTTTCCTTGCATTGGCTACTTGTTTTGTGTTGGAATCTTTATTGACTTGTCTCTACAACATATTCAAACTTTATAGCAACTCCTCCCGATATTTTATCATCCTTTCATTGTATGCTCTATATATTTTCACTTTCTTTTGCAATATTTTCATAGTCTCAACTAGTTCCATTGACTCTACCCTGCTTCTATGTCTATTGGACTTGGTCTCTCCATTTCCCATGCAGACATGTAAACCTGTAATCTCATATTCATGGTTGTAAGATCCTTGGGAATCATCCATATCTTTAGTCTTGACATAGGAACCAATTTGTTTTGCATGTATCTTTAATTTTGCAAGAAATGTGCATGCAACAATTATTGATAGAATTATGCATATTGTAAGTTTTCCATTAATTAAGCTACAAACCCTTCTTTTCCTTGATTTTTCAAAGAGTACTGATAAAAAAACTCAAAATTATGAGCTTTAAAATATATTCCATTTTAAATTATCTTTATAATGACTATAATTATGTCTCGATCTAATTTATGAGAAAAAAGTTATGGCTCTCTAAAAACATTGGATTCACCCATTTTGGCACTTGTTTTACTAGTACTAAAAATCCCAAGGGATAACTTTAGCCTCTTGTAGAAGAAAATTTGGCAAGAAATAGGAAAACATGTATATCATGAGCAACTATAATTTATGATTGTGAACACACAACAACTTTCGTATGTGAAACCAAATGCTCCAGTCAAATTCTATATAAATATGGAATTCATGACTTTGCACTTTTACATTTTCTCCAGACTTGAAATTTTTAGCAAAAAATGGCTATCTCCCAAACAAAGAAAAATTGGGAAAAACTCCCTCAAGAAAAATTTGTCTAGATTGATGTGTATATAAAATGTTTACTAAATAAATTTTTCTGGATTGGTGATCTAGGGTCCATTTTCCTCCTTGAAGATTTTAAAAATATCCAAAAAGTTCATGGGAATAGTGGGTTTTTCCTATTTTTGAACCTCCAATCCAAACCCTTTTGAATTTTGGAAGAAACCCAACTAGGTATCTTCGTGCCTTCTTTTTGGATTCCCCATAGAATTTTCACATTTTTTTGGGCCCCAATTATTGACCATGACCTAGATCTACAAACCCACTATTTTTTGTTTTTCAGACAATTGAAGAAGAATTAGCTAGTGGCCTTCACTAGCACTCTTGTAGCCCTTGTCATTGTGGACATACCCCTTAAATTTTATCTAAATATGAGTTGAAATTATCCTTCCCTTTCCTCCTCTTTCTCTTTTCCTTTTCTCTTCTCCTTTCCTTTTCTTCTATTGTTCTCTTTCCTTTGCATCGATGATTGACAATTTTATTTGCATCAGTGATCAATGATTTTATTTGCATTGATGATTGGTAAATTCCTTTGCATCGATGATCAACGAATTCCTTTGCATTGACAATCGACGATTTCATTTGAATGGGTGATTGACAATTTTATTTGCATTGGAAATCAATGATTTTATTTATATCGAAAATTGTATTTGCATCAACGATCAACAATTTTATTTTCATCAACAATCAAAAATATTTTTTTCATCCACGATCGATGATTTTCTTTACATCGACGATTGGCGATTTTCTTTGTATCAACAATTGGTGATTTCCTTTGCATCGACGATTGGCGAGTTACTTCATCAACAATTGGTGATTTCCTTCATTGGTGATTAATGATTTCCTTCATCTGTGAATTACAAAAAAAATCCTACTTCATAGAATTTCTACAAACTCTGAAAACTCCATCGGCAATCGACTATTTTATTGATCGGTGAACTATGAAAAAGTTCCTACTTCGTAGAATTTCTCGAAACTTTGAAAACTCCATCGACGATCAACGATCTACAAAAAAATCACTACTTCATAGAATTTCGTTGAACTTCAAAACTTATAAGTTTTTGACCAAATCTAGGATGAATTTGGGTCGTCGATCTCAAAACCAATTGCAATCTCGATTTTTTATTCATCAAAATATATGCCATGACCCCTTCCTTCCACCACCATGGTGCTATCAACGTGGACCCTGTCAATCCATGTCACAGGTACGATCCAAGTCATCATATGTATGGAACGTTTTTTTCAAAAATACCAAAAAATTATAATTTTTCCAAAATATTCTTCGGTGAACTTGAAAATTTTAAATTGATCCAAGATGAATCTCGATCATTGATCGTCAAGTCAAATGCGATATGGACCATTGATTTTACTAACTCCTCAGTCGCCATGAAAACGAGAAATTTGATCATCAATGCCATTTATCATGAAAACAAGAAATTTGGACAAATTTAATTCTGCAACTTGCATATCAATGCCATTGATCATCTTCTCAACAATTATGAGTGCAAATTCGACTTGAATTTTCTTAGAAATTTGGGGATTTCATTCTAGATTCACAAATTTCCCAAGTATGTCATAGATCAAAACTCTACAATAATTAATTTTCCAAATTCATGTTGTTCTTTGGCCCATACGAGTCCGATGTTGAACTAAAAGCTCTGATACCACTATGTAGTGCCCCCACTACTAACCTCACCAAAAAAAATTAATATCCATTAAATTAAATGTGTGTAGCATGCTAAAAACATCCATGCATCTAGAATAATTATTAAGAAAAAACATGAATGTAGTCTATTACACATACATACAACATCTTGTAATTTCTCAAACTCAGAGTATGCACACAACAAATAAATCCTACAATTAAATGGAAGGCATGGAGGGTTTAGTATGCATCTAGAAGCATTATGAATGCATCCAAATAAACATATACACAACAACTTGGAAATTGTTCAAAGCTCGGAGTAAATACACAACAGTAAAAACCCATAATTAAAAACAGTGAAACAAAGACAAAATCCTTATCCTCTAAAAGTAAATGTGAAACCAACTGCATAGGACTGATGTTCCACCCAACCATATTCTTGCTACTTCAAATCTCAGCAACAAGTCACCTTCAATATAGGGCTATGAATCCATAAGAAAGGGTGCCTCCCTATTGTCCACTCACAACCCAATATAACTCATAGCAAGTTGATTTTTCCTACAACTATCCCAATCCACCAGTTCTCTTCCCCTCAAATTGCACAACCCAAGGAATGAGATTCCCCTTCTCTGCATGTAGTCCCTTAGGCATTCCTAGTTCCATCCATGGTTCTAGCACAGGTTGGCTAGGAATCTCTCTTATTGGGGACTCTAGGGACTTACACCTTCAACAGGAAAAACTCATGGCAACGAGCTCACTTGCTACTAGGATAATATATTACACAAAATCTCACTCTACAATCCTAACATCCCACTTCTTCATGAATTTACAACTCCAACAAGTTGCCACACATGCCAATTATGGTTCCTTCAAGCTCCAACACTCTTCTCCCTCTTGACGTCCCAAAAAATTGGTTTACCTATTCAAATTTCTCGTTAGCCCATGCATGTTGAGTCTCGCATTCCCCAATGTTGATTTTACTCATCCCCGTGCTCTCAATAACTATGTGAAGTGGCTTTTCACACCAACCCTCTTACATGTGTTTAATGATTAGGGCATTGATACACTCAAAAGTAAATTAAAAGGCTCATTCACAATAATAATTTTAGAATGTGGGTTGAGATTAATGCACATGAGTATTTCCCCCTTGGATCCCATTTTAGCTCCTCCCCTCTCTTGTGGAAACTTATCCCCCATTACTTCGTCTGTGTCCATCTGTAGTCGGCATTACATTTAATTTTATTATTACGATATGCAATGTTTACATATTACATAGTTGGGCCCACAACCATACATCGTATTTACATTATGCATCGGTAAACTAGGTATTAAAAATGAGGATGTTACAGGTTTTTATTTTGTTGGAACTTTGAAACCCTCTCTATCTACATTTTCTTCATATTTCGTAGTGTTGATGGTAGCATTAAGTGGATGGTCTCTAAACAAATGTCCATGCTTATGATATTTACTACACTTGAAGGGAATGTGTTCATAGTCTAAGGTTTAGTTCCATTATAAGTCTTGAAATTTGATACAAATGGATTCAAGAAAGGTCCCTAAGTACATTCATATAAATATATATCCTAGCATATGCAATATAGTTACCAATCCTTGTGATTTTAGATGTTTTAAATATTTACTTAGTGTATTCTCTATTCCATCTATGGTTTCTTCATCCCAAAACTGATGCAGAAGAGAGTATAAGTGGATCCAGACCAAAGCTACTATGAAGTCATTATTTTCTAGACTAAACTACTTCATCTAGAAATGTAGATCCAGGCCTATGGAGTTAAATAAATATGGCCCATATTTAAAGATGTGCTCCCTATCCTCAATACTAGTGAAGATTGCTATAAAAAAATCCTTTGGATCCAAGTTTCAAGTATACCTAGCCTTTTGTCTTCCAATACAAGTTGATCCACCAGATTAAGGCTTTCTCTAAGGGACAAATCCCCATGAACTTTCCTATCATTACACGATCTTTGATGAATTGTATGTAGATCCCTACCCTAGCATAGGTGACTTCATACCTCTGATTCTTTGTCATTTTATCTAGGCATCCTACCACTCGGTTCTTATCTTTCCTATTCAAATCCTTTTTTTTGTATGTACTCTTTGATTTCCTCTTGTACCTTGATTTCCATATGCTCCTTCTTTTCTTCCACTCCCCCGTCTCTTTTGATGTATTAGACTCACCTAACCACAAATTCCTAAATGATGGAACATCCTTACAGCCCTCTGGTTGCAAAACTTCTAAGTCCACCATTGTTCTAAGAGACTCCTAATCGTCCTTACACCATCAATTTACCTACAAACCCTAATGTATTTAGAGATTTTTTTTATCCTTCTCCTCATGATCACCCACTCCTTACATTTTTCTAATCAATTGTAATTCATTAACATTGAGGACATGCAAACAATTCATTAACACTAAGGACATGCAAAATCAATCAATTGTAATTGGGTGAAATCATGAAGATGGGTTGCACTTTTGGTTGTTTTATGAGAAAAAACACTGTATTTTCACAAATTATTCAGCTTCCGACATACAAAAGTATTTTTTCTATTTAGAATTTCACTTTACAGTAAAAACAAAACTTGTGAAGAATTGTGTTAGCTTTCCAATGACTATTTTTCAATTTTTTTTATCGTGATTTGATATGTCAATTTGACAATTGTTTAACAGTATGTTCCTTAAACATGAAATGAATGATAATGAGTTACTTATTTCTACAACGATGTATCTATTATTAAACTTATGTTTTTAAGAAACGAAATATACTGCAACAATCTACAGAGACTCTATTTTATTATGACTATAATTTTGAATCTAACGAATGAATATTATAATTTCTAGATTTTTTTTAAGTTCACCAAGATGAAAACGTTGCAGATTTTAAACACATGTTTTTCTACACGTTGTATCTATCTTAATTTTTACTTAAAACTAAAATCTAAATATACCCTTTTGAAAAGAACAGTTTAAGGATTATGAATATATTTTTTTCCAAATTTTTCACTGTATATTTTTAGATATACCGATATTTCATTTCACCGAATCATAATGTTTGCTGAAAATATTATGTAGTGATTTTTTTTAAAAATTAAATAAAATTAGATAAAAATAAAGAAAATGAAAACAAATTATAGGAATTGAAAGTAGATTCAATTTTGGAAATGGTGGTGTCATTTTCGAAACCAAATTCTCAGTGTTTGCAGGAGTCCGCAACCTCCGAAGTTCAATTAAGCTTGGGGCAATTCTCTGGTTTTAGTTTTCAATCCCAATTTCTTTTTTTCGGCCGAAATAATATTTTGGTCGAAAAAACAATATTTCGGCCGAAAGACTAAAATCTAATGGAAACCGTCAAAACTGAACGGTTTCCAAGTTTTTTGGCCGAAAAAACATTCTTTCGGTCGAAAAACCATTCTTTCGGCTGAAAGAATGTTGAACAAATTATGTTCGTCGAAAAAAATGAAACGATACATCGTATCATTTTCTTTCGCGCCAAATTGTATAAATAGGCTTTCATCCGAACACATTTAACACAATTCATCGAATGGACAGACAGATATAAGCTCGAGGATAGGGATTTCAAAGCATTTCTATTACTGATTGCAGATGTATTCTTTTCTTTCTTTATTTCTTCCCTCTGTTCCATAGGCTTAATCGGAGGATTGATATCGATACATGGTGGTTTTCTAGAGCACTTAAACAAAGTTTTGAATCATCTTTTTGGTTTTTGTTGAATAAGGTAAATGATGTTTGTTCAAGTTTTTATTGGAATAACAATTTATATGTTGAAAGATAAATGTTGAGCATTTTTTCAAGGTG
>JASDQU010247914.1:0-16535 GCA_032191745.1 Picea mariana
GAATTAGACAAGCTGAATCAAGAATTAAAGAGCCCACAGCAAGATTTTGACGAAAGAATGGAGGAGCTGGAGGCCAAAATGGCCCAGCTCAATAGTAACTGGAACAAGGAAGAAAAAAAGTAATTTCTGAATTAACTGTCTCTTTAACAAGTCTCCAGCAGTCTGGCAATAGTAGCCATGGCTCTAAATAAGCAGATTAGTAAGTTAAGGAACTCTGGCAGTTAGTAGGCATGTTTGTATTCATAGATGTTGTAGTTAAAGATTATGTAGTCAAGGTAAAAGTCCCAAAGAAACAATGGGCATTTTGTAATCTGAACCAGTGGCTCTGCCACATCTTTTAATATAATCTCATATCCGTTTTTGTAAAAAAAAAAAACAAAGCTATGATTTTAACCCAATGCATATATGGGTAGATCCCATACAATTTATACTAGGTGGGAGGGCCAAAATGCTCTCAGAAATCCCCTTGTTCTTTGGAAATCGGGAAAAGGGAATATTGTAGCTACCTAGTGCCCATACCACAAAATCAGGGGCCATTCGGGGTGAATTAAACCATAAACCCCAATTTTACCAAATGGTAGGGCAAAGAAACTATAAACAATTCCCATACTTCTAGAAATTTGGCTAATGGAAGCTTGTTCCTCCAAATTTCAGGGGAGAAATATAATTTTTTTTCCTCTATCCCTCCTAAAAACATGGGCTAACGCTATACACGATTTTTCCCCTAAAATAAATTATGGGCTAATGATATAAGTTTAAAAAAATCACTCTAATACAAAACATTTTCCCAATAAAAAACTGGAGGCCCCTTAATTTCGCCCCTGAAATCATCTATTACCCCGATGTCACGTGTCAAGATATCATTGAAGGTGTCCAATCCAAAGATCACATGTGGATAGGGAAAGTTGACGTCTGGTCAAATCAACTCAAGACACATGTTTGGGTACTTTCCGTTTGTGAGATGTCGGGTGAACACTGCCAAAAGACTAATCCAAAAAGCTCATCATTTGAAATTAATAGCAGAGTGAGATAATCCATTGTCCTTTCTCGTACTTTTGTCAGTAACCTATGATTGGCACTCAATGATGACTACCATTCAAAACATGGATGAAATTACTCTGTTTTGAGTGATTAACATTTCATTCCTGAACGAGGTAATCAAAAAATGAATCATCCTTCTAATTTCTGTGCAACTAAGGGAGATAAGCTCGTTCTTTCTAGAAAACCAGAGATAATGGATAAGACAAACCAAGCGACCTCTAGTGAACCGAGATATTCAAATAATATGAAAAATTTATCAGTGAAGAAAAAAGAGAAGCTTGCTACGCGAATACTGGCAACGAAGTTTCACACGAAGCCTGCAGTGGAGCCAGGAGCAGATAAAGCAGTCAGATTAAATCCCATCATGAAGGATTTAATCATCAATGGATACACAGAGAAGCACCACACACAATTCGTTAAGAGGAAAAGGAGTAAGCGATAGAAGAAAGAGGTTAAATATGAAGTGGTTGAAAGCATTGGAGGAAACCAGTTTGCTTGGCTTGACACTTTAAAAAAATAAATTGCTAATCTGAAATAGATTTCAAGCTAAATTAAGTATGTTTCAGAAAATTTTGTAATAATATAGACATGTGGAATTCAAAATGAAAATCTCAAATATGTCATTTTTATTATAATGTCCCCTAGAAAATAGGAGTACAATTGTTGTACGTTAATCCTTCATTGTAACTGATGTCTATTTTTGGTATCTTGGGGAAGATGATCCGGTTTGGATCCCGGATGTAATTTATCTATATATACTAGTACACAGATAAATGAATGTTTGGAATTACCAGAGAGGGGCCTACCCTCGTAGTAGGAGGAATTTGTAACTTTTTGGAGTTGAATTTAATATATATATATATGCACTGGCCTTTTGAATTCTCCATGAAAAGATTCTAATGGTGGTGATATGAGTTTTGTTTTCTTTCATAGTATGTGTTTCTTGTATTCCTAAATTCCATTTGCACTTTCTTTTGTTTAAATTGGAGAGTTAAAAAGCTTAGAATTCGTTGTATGATGCTCTCGGCTTAAGCAATTTAAACCATGTGTGATTCTTCTTAACTAATTCAAAATGCATTTTCAGTAATTCTCTGATGCAATTATGTGTTTTCTCTATCCTCCTACACCCTGCTCAAATACAATTTGTAGCTCAGATTCATGATCTCATTTATCCTTTATCCTCTGGAGAGTTCTACCGACCACTCATTCTTTTCATTCACTTCTAGGATTTCGAATTCATAGCCCTAAGTGCCCCTCCCCTTCCTTGCCAACAACTTTATAAAAAAACCCCAAAACAAACCAAATATAGGCAATGATTTCCAAGGAAATATCAAGTGACACGAGAGAGCCCTCTCTGAGTTGAGAAGGCTAGTGCCCAGCTCTAAAGTTGGTTGAAATAGTTACCTTTGTCGTTTTTCTATCAACCAGACAAAATTTACAGAGTGCTAACAAATAGAAAAAATGTTTTTCAAGTAATGTTTTTTGTTCATGTGGAGAAACATGAGCATATTCTTCGACTTCATGTCCTTGTATTATAGATAATGATTTTATTTATAAAAAATTACCTTTACTTGGATCAATACTATCTTTATTGTGTACCAAAGTATCCACTATCAATGTAAACTATCTTAGAGTTATCCATAGAAACAGTTGGTTTCTTTTTATATGCATGTGCCCAATTTTCATTGGTTTCTAGTCTTCCTTTAGACATAAGAGCAACCAGAGTTCTGTCATCTAACTGTGCACCTATCTTTGCTCCAAGTCACAGACATGTGACTAGGATTGAGTCTTGATAATGGATGCCCTAGTTTTTTTTGGCTCACATTTTTCCTTCACTTATAAGATTTATTGAATGAGAGGGATTATCAATGCTCCTAACTTCCTTCCAACCTCATAATTGACACTGAATATTGTGTCCTTTTTCCAGTGCACTGAATACACGTTTATACCAAAATTAGGAGCAATGTTGTCAGCCCTTCATTTATTGTCTTGGTTTTTGCTTGTTGAAAAAAAGAGTTAGACCTTTCTGTGGTGGGACAAATGACCTTTGGAGACTTTAAGAACTTGCAGATTTGTTTATGCTACTATATGCATGGATAAAATGGATCAACACATTTCTCGAAATTATACTTTGAAGGAAAGTTTTGTTTATTTGAACAAATGTTACAGTAGAAGAGGCTTGATCTTTCCTTAAGGCAAAGCCTTAATATTGAGTATACCAAATAATAGAGTAGTCTTTGTTTGGTGTTTATAAACTACCAAGTCTAATTGGATATACAATAATACATGTGTGATTATATGTTGAATGCGAGACAACAAAAAGTGGGAAATATTTGTAGAATTTAATTGACATCCCCCAAACCTCCACCCATAACTTGATAGAATAGGTTCCATAGATCTACCGGCTATGATTTCTCATCATGTTGGGAAATAGTCAGTATTCTTTGACTTGGAATTCCATAACTAGTTGTGTGCCTACAATGCCTCCTAATCCAAACATAAACATTAATTAATATCTACAAGGGAACCTCTCTATCCATTATTATTCTTTCCATGGTAACACACAACTATCTAGACTATTCCAGTGAGAACTACAAACTTGCTAGTTGATATATTTTTATGAGGCTACATGTCAAATTATCGAAAAAGATTGGGTTCATGCATTTGAATATATTTCTCCTAATATTTATTGGTTCATGACTATCTGCTATTCCAATTAGTGCACCAACACATCCATGTTTAAATTTATATAAATGATTTGAATAAACAATCTTTTAGTTTAGTCCTAGAAAATTTGTATATTGTTTTGAATCTTATTAATAAACTAATTGGAATATCCAGGTCAACTAGACATTTTTATATTCAATTTTTCGGTCTAGAATTTGGGAATGATGTCATCAATCTTATGCATCCTGCAACATTTTAGACATTCTTATTTCATATGTACTAGCATCAAAGGAATTTTATATGAACTTGCATATAGATACATATTTGTTTTGAAAACCCTTGGAACATTAGAAAATAAATTTCTTTTTTCCATCTATGGTGATGGTCTGGTCATAGCCTATGTAATTTTGATCATGATACCCTTGGAGAGAATTGTAGTGCTTTAATCATTCCAAAGAGTTGTAAATAAATATTTCATAACTCTCCTCTGAAAATGTGCACATACAAGTATACCCTGATTGCCAATTATCTGAAGTAGAATACATTTCATGAGATATAGGAAATACAATAGAATACTTTGTGAAATACCTCTTGTACTTAATTGTGTGAAATGGTGCAAATTAGATTGATTTTTTTTTTATTATCTAGATTCCATTCTCATGAAATTCCAATGGTTGTTCTCACGTATTCTAATTACAATCTCTATAATTATTTGACACGTGTCATGGTTTAAAGGGCATGGACTACAGAACAATTATCAATATCATTGGAACAAGTAATGGTGGTATAAACAACCATGACAAACCTGAATTTTAATATGGTACCAAAACATGTAGCAAGCTTAATGTATAGCCTTCAATTGTACATAAAAACCACTTGTTGGACCCAATATGTAAAGCCAATCCTTCTACAAAGGTGAAACACCTTCTTGAATAAGAATATTGTTGTCAAAATACCATTATCAATATGGGCACTAATGCCTTTGGCTAGCATTCCTCATATTTAATTGGTTTAGATTACAAAAGTGTGATTATTTAATTCTAATTATTTCAGTGATCTATCGTTTTGTCCAATTGCATTCATTATCTCACTCTGTAGAAAATGCCACATATTTCTGCATATTGCTTTTGTGTCTAAAAGAGTTTCATTATTAGAGGGGTTTCCATTTTGGTCTACCAATTGAGTATGGTTGTGATCAGCTTTATATAGTTTATACTATCAGGTCTTCTCAAGAATCTTTGGCAACATTTATTTCCATGTTAACTTGTCCTCTGGTAGTTAGAAACAACCTAGTTGATAACCTATTTATTTTGGTGTGATTAATATGATTTTGTTAATCATTCTTGCCTCATAAGTGAAAGCATAATTAGGCTTACACTACTTCAATACCTATGTGCTTGGATTTATTGAATTTATATTAGTTTGTTTGTCTCCCTATTGAGTCGACATGATTATCAACTTGTGGATGTTTTCTTTTTAGACTTTATCTCTTGTGGCAAACAAGCATGTGCATATTAAGTGTCATTCGAATGAAGACTTGAACAAGAGTGAGTTTTCACTCTTGGCGGTTGATGGCATTGCATGTGGAATGCAATGGTGATGTTAAACCAAAGTTATAAGACCACAAACTTATTGTTGTTATGTTTTATAGTGAGGACATTAAACTTGTGGTGATCCAAAATATATCTTCTTTGTTTTTGGAAATTTAAGTATTTTCTCTTTTTTCATGTCCTGTGTTTTTCTAGTCTGCAGTTTACATTCTTTCTCTTTGGCTTGGTTGAGTTGTCCACAATTCCAAGTTGTGTAAATTTGGTCCCATTTTTAATATTTGATCATTTATGGACACTAATATAATATCTCTTAAGAATACACACAAAGTGTTTGAGAATTCGTCTCAACCAAATAGATTTGAGTGAATCAATAGTGCACACAAATCATTCTCAAATTAGTATTTCTTGTATGAAATCTTGTAGGAAAAATAAAAATGTTTTGGCAAGAAACAAATTCTCTGTTCTAATCTCATAAGTGCTTACTCTCTTTGCAAGAAAATCATTATATCGACAAGTGATTTGTGTGGGAAAACCGTTGCCCACAATAACTAGTTTGTGTGGATGGGATTGATAAGGAGAAAAATGTTTTGGTAAAGGGATCACAATTGGTCTGTTGGTGTCCTTGATTGTGTGAATTTTGTTTGTAATTAACACAAGCATTTCAATGCCCATCTTACTTGATTTTTGTACATTTAAATGGATATTCCATAACTTGTTTGAATTGTAGGCATAAAGGGCAGACTAGAAGATGAATTACCTTACAGGTTGATTGACACTCCATTATAAGGTGTTTACCATTTCCCTAGCTACATGTGGAATCCATATGATAATTGAGCATATCACTATATCTATTGTGCAAAAGCTAAAGCGTAGAACCCTAAGACCATAGTCGTTGCTAAACAAGTTTGAAATGCCACAAAGTTATTATTTATTTTCTCCAACTACTCTTAAAGAAAACCAGACACTAACACTTCCCCTTTGTAGTTTATCCTCATGTTGTGAAGGTGGAGGTGAAGGAAAATCCTTTCTTGAACATTTAGTGTAAAACATTTATATTCCTAGAATATGAAAGTGTTTCAAGGATTTGTCACATGCCAAGGTAATTGTTACCCCCATGCCAAGGTAATTGTTACCCCCATTCCTAGGGGTAACTAGAGGAGATCATGACTCATGGCCTATAATGCAGAACATTATCCCAATCATGATGACAATCAACATGTCCATATATGGTATCCTAGTAGCCCCCCTCATTCACCTTTACAGCGATAGGTCAACCAAGGCTCATCAGATCCAAGCAAGCCAGAGTATGGGAGATGGTAAGCCATTTTCACCTTAAGGTATGTTAGTCCTTCTTTTAGGTAAAGTATTGTGCTTAATGTTTTGGGCATGTGGATGAGGATATTTGGTTGATTTGGATAATGTATCATTGGTTTGGGAGATTGTGTCACTTGCCTTGTTTCACCTTGGTGATTAGATTCTATGCTCTAGTTTGTGTTTTTGCTACCCAGGGAAAAGGTGTACTACTAGGGGGGGACATAAGAGTAATATTTTGTTCCCCACTATACTTAACACTTTCCATCCTAGAGCCTCTCAAGTGTTATAAACTTGGGTAATGGGTCATGGTCCATTCTCTCATGAGAAGAGGGGATGAAGGCCTGAAGGTTGATTGCAACTGCTAATAAAAGAATAAGAAAATGATGCTAAAGAAATAAAGGAATAATAGCAAATGACTAACAAAAGACAGTCAAAATTTGATCTCTACCCTTTCATATCTCACCCTGATCCCAAAATAGAAATCTTATATCTTGTAACCTTATAAAAGGGGACTTGCAAATATGATAAAGAGGACTAGTAAGATGGATGATAAAGGGTGATTGGAAAAAACATTGCTGAAGAATAAGGTAACTCAAGAGAAAGAGCACCCTCCACAAAGACACTCATAGAAATGGATTAAATGACACCATAAGCCATGAAGTAAGCCCTAAAACCATATAACTATCACACTTCCTCTTGAAGGCTTTCTTTATTTCCTTCTTCTCACGAGACCTATCCCTCTACCTCGGTTGATTTATTTCCTATCTAGGTGGCACACCTAATAGGGTTGGATGAAGGCCCTCCCATACTTAAACTTGTCAACTAACATGGGGTTGGGTTGGTGTGATGCTTGAAGGGGATACCGAGCTGAATTTTCCTAAATGAATTATATCTTAAGTTACAACTTGCATTGCATGTTTTAAGGACTGATGTTTCTTGTGAACCTTGTCTAACCTTATCTTATACTTTGGACTGTTTTGGATGGCCTTGACATGGTTCTTTGAGGGACATATTAGGCTTGTATCTAGAACATTGTGCCTTTATTTGTAGGACCTTGGAGCATGTGATGGACAGAAGTGGGTCATCCAGTGACTCACCACCCTCAAAGATCATCTCTCACATCCTTGGAACCCTAGATGATGGACATATGTGATTGGTATGAGAAGATTCAATCATGATGGCACACAAAAGGGATGGAATTCCATAGGCTCGACATAGTACTGAGAGCTTATTTCTCATCGAGATAAAGGACATTGCAACAACAGATAGTCAAAGACATGGAAAATATGAGATGCATCTCCTAGGATCCTAGATGCAACACCTAGATCCTAGAGGCTGGCCTTATTTTGGTGATGCTGTCACCTTCTAAAGTATGAGATAGCCAGGGTTTGGTGATTCCTTAGGGTAATGATGATGCATGGCATGAATTTCGTTGAGGAGAGACATCACTTTCTCCCACCTTGCTTTGGATTGATGCCATGTGGCCTTTGGAGGCCCCGTCCTTGCCTAAGGAGGCTTGACGTCTCACAAGTGTGGCTCATTATGATTTATTTTTTGCAATTTAGCATTTGTAAAGGTTAACTGAGGGGTTGGCCCCACTTATATTTTGTTGTTGGTGTATTATGTGGACAAATTGTGTTAGGTTAGCCTCATATAAAACGATAACCCTCACTTTAATTTTTATCATCATCTTTTCCTCACCATTGTGAGAGATACTTCTAAAAGTTTTGGACCCTAAGGGGTTATTGGTCTTTCTCTCTCATGGGATATGCTTGGAATGAATCTCTTATGGATGGTTGGCTAAATTTGGATGGATATTTATGCAATTAGGGTTAAACTCTCTTTGTTTCTTGGATGAAGTAAGTAAATTTCCACAATTTTTTGTTATGCTATTGATGTTTGTGGTGAAATTCATATTTTGTTGCAATAATTCTTGTTTATTGAAATCCTAAGAGAGGAACATAAGTGATTCTTCCTCTTACAAGGTATTATTTGGCTAAAATTGGTTAATTTTCCTTGCTAAGGTTAGAACCCTAAGTCCCTAAATTGCTATCACTTTAGGATTTTATACCTATACAATTTATATTTGACCTATTTGAAGCTACAAGAAGGGATAAATCATATCTAGGGCCCAAAATTGCTTGCACGCTATACCTCCTTCTCCTAAAAGTCTAAGGCCTAAGGCCCAAATGTTCTTACACCTTAGGGTTTAGACTCTACCTCTTCATTTCAATTAGATCAAACTTCAAGCTTGGATGCATTTGAGATCCCATAGTCCTAGAAATACACTATCGTTGAAGTAACTCTTGTGGTGAAAGCGATTTCTAAAAACTCTCTCTAAAAACTATCAATTATCCTACGGATCCAGGTGGATATTGGTGGCCACCCACCTATTCCAATTGGCTCCTCGTGTCCATTTTTTTTCAGCACGTTCTTATGTACTACTTTGTAATTGTGGGTTCTACACTTATGGGGATGCATGATGCCCCACACATCCTCCAGGTGGATACGAGTGGCCCCTCGCTTAATCCAACTGTATTATTTTGTATGTTTTCATTTCAGCGCATCTTGTTGTACTTTCAGGGCCATTTTGGTGCCCTAAACGTTATTTTTTTGGCTCACCACAGTCAAAATGTAAATATAGTTAGATTTTAATGGCGGAATGTGTATCTCTCTAAAAGACCTTTCCAACGGGCTATCATGCGCCTAAAACGAAGGTCGTATCCAAAAGTTACGACCCTTGGAAGTTGAAGTACCAAATTACACCAACTTATCTATAGGGCCCACATGAATTTTGGCGTTTCACCTTCTAGGGTTAGGTTTTTGGGTGGCTAGGGTTTTGGAATTCATCAATAATATCAAAAAGGCCTCTAAAGCCTCATTGTAATCAATTCTTCTTAGACGGATGTGCGTAGCAGCCACGTCTCTTCTCAAATATAGCTACCACCATTCAAGCAAGTGTTTCAGTTCTGCAATTTTACAGTTTCAACCTATTTCATTATTTAATAGAAGATATTGTTCACTGGATATGTGTGTTATTCTTCATATATCTATGTTTATTATATTCAGTTCGTTAATCAGTTCGTTCTGCTCCTAAATCCAGATCAGTGGTATCAAAGCGATTTGCTCTTCATTTATTTTTCTTCGTGCATGTCCCCGACAAGATATAGGTACAAGAAGTTGGGACTTGAACCAATCAAGCCATTACAATATCGATCACGCCAAGCCCAAAAAAAACCCACGGGGGATTAAAAGAAAGATGATGGATCAGGAGATCCTATTAAAATGTTGCTCGATGAAGCCCTCACGTGACAAAGGAACGAAATGATGGACAACTTCACATAGATCCTTCGATGAGTGCCCACAGGAGAAGCATATTCATCAAGCGGCCATGCAACCCCCTTCAATGTACAAGTAAATTTTGATATTCCATTATTTGAAGGATTTATAGATGTGGATCCTGTAGATAAATGGTTGAATCTACTCGAAGGATATTTTTCGGTCTACAATTTTTCCGATAGGGAAAAGATCACTTTTGCACTCCTCAAGGTTGTTCCCCATGTTAAATACTGGTGGGATACTTACTCTGAGCAAAGGGCCATGGATGAATCTACAATGTTTTTGGTGGCCCCTACATGGGATTCCTTCTAGGACGCCATTAAAGAACAATACTACCCCATTGGAAGCTACGAGGACCTCTAGACTAGATGGACCACCCTACATCAAGAAAGGGACCAGACAATACCTGATTTCACCAATATTTTCCCTACCCTATGCACCAAATTGGGTATCAAAGACTCTGAGTATCAATTGGTGCTCAAATACCGTGGTTGTTTGCATAGATACATTCAAACATAAATGGAGTTCCTGGACATTGCCTCATTGGGCACGGCTTATAGATATGCTATCAAGATCGAGCAAAAATTTAAGCAGAAAAAGAGAGAGTTTGGATCTGCAAACCCCTCACAGTCAAAGCAGGGAAAAAGTAGCCCCAACCCACATAGCAAGGGACCAATTCGAGGTGGTCATCCTCAGAACAACCAGTCCAAGCCACAACATAAGAAGGGTAATGAGAAGAAGAAGAAGGACATAGGAAAATGGTGTGAGTACCATAAAATTCCTTGGCACAACATCGAAGAATGTCGCTCCAAGAAATCCCTCATGGTCGAGTTGAAGGCTTCAAATTCAAAGGCCGTTTCTAATTCTGAGTCAAATCCTAAAGGAGGGAAATGGATTATCGATGTTGAACACAGTGCCACTGTCGTTACTACCAAATTCCATCCAAGTGAACCAGAAGAACCAGAGGAAGGGGAACGCCTCTTTCACTCGTAGATGTGGGTCAAGGGGGCTCTGCTTCATTTCATTGTCGATAGTGGTATTCAGAAGAACCTGATTTCAACAGAGGTTGTCAAGCGGTTGGACCTTCCAACAACACTGCACCTGCAACCCTACACCATCAGCTGGCTTCACCAAGGAAGATATCTTCGTGTCAGCCAACAGTGTCGTCTGCCCTATGGCATCAAGCCTTTCAAAGATAAGGTACTGTGTGATATTGCTCCCCTTGAATTTTGTGATGTTATTTTAGGACAACCATATTTGTGGAAGCGTCATGCTTTGTATGAGTCTAGACCCCACAATGTTATTATTACTTTGGGTAGACAATTGTACAGGATCCCAGAGGTAGCGCCACCTACTGATATTTCTTTAATCTTTGCTAAGCAATGCAATAAGGTCATTTCATAGACCGGGAAGTTCGTCTTCTTTTTGATCCGTGCTCAAAGTTAGCAGAAGGTCGCTGCCACATCCGTGGCCTATACATATCACCTCTCTTTACAACAAAAGAAAGTGGACGGGATTGTGGAAGAATATAGAGAGATCTTCTCATCAACTACAGGGGTACCGACACACTGCCAAGTCAAGCATCCAATTTATTTGACCCCCGGTGCACCTCTACCTAATGGACCAGTATATCGAGGCTCGCTGATGGAGAATGATGAAATCAGGCATCAGATCTGAGAGCTTCTTCAAAAGGGGCACATAATACCCAACTCCTCCCCTTGCAGAAGCCTGATTGTACTAGTGCAAAAGAAGGACGAGACTTGGTGACTCTGCATTGATTACAAAGCCTTAAACAAAATCACAATCAGGAACTACTACCCCATTCCCAGGATTGATGACCTTCTTGACCAACTCAAGGGGGAAAATTTCTTCAGCAAGATTGACCTAAAGTCTGGCTACCACCAGGTTCCCATCGAACCAACTGATGTATGGAAGACAACCTTCAAGTCTAAAGAAGGTCTCTACAAATGGATAGTCATGCCCTTTGGCTTAACAAATGCACTAGCCACTTTCATGAGGTTGATGGATTATGTATTTAGACCCTTCACCAACTCCTTTGCGGTATTATATTTGGATGACATCCTCATCTTCAACAGAACATGGGAGGAGCACATGCAACATATTCAGCAAGTTTTGATCACTCTACAACAACATAAGCTTTATGCTAACTTGGAAAAATGCTCTTTTGGAATGAACAAGGTCCAATACTTGGGCTACATTATTGATGAGCATGGGGTAAATGTTAATCTAGATAAGGTCCAAGTCATCCGTGATTGGCCAGCCCCGACCACACTAACTGAGCTTCGAAGATTTTTGGGACTAGCCAACTTCTACCGATGGTTTGTGTTGGGATTCTCCCATATTCCATGGTCCCTCAGCCAGGTGACCAATAGTGGTGGTAGGGCCAAGTTTGCGTGGGGGAAGGAGAAGCAACAAGCATTCGATGATCTGAAGCATCGCTTATGCTCAGCTCTAGTACTCTCCTTGCCTGATCTGCAACAACCATTCGAGATTGAGATTGATGCATCTAACTATGTTGTGGGTGCAGTTCTCACTCAACACAAGCATCCGGTGGCATACCATAGTGAGACACTCTCCAATACTATCCAAAAATACCCCATCTATGACAAGGAAATGTATTCCATTGTACAAGCCTGTCGTTAATGGAAACATTACATTCTAGGGAAAGAGACGATCATACACACTGATCATAAGCCTCTGCAGTTCATATAGACACAAGGGAAATTGCAAAATGACCACCATCAGAAGTGGTCCACCTACCTGCAACAGTTCCATCTCAACATAAAGTATAAGACATATATCTCCAATCGTGTTGATGACTGCCTCAGTAGGCCTCTTGTGGATGCACTCACCGCTATGCTCCATTCCTGTGGACATGAAGCATCTGAGTGGCCCCAACTTTATCAGCAATATATGGACTTCACCACCACCTATCAGCTCTTGGGTATAGGTGAAACTGTCACTGATTTTCATATTTAGGACAAACTCTTATGCCACATGGGACATCTGTGCGTTCCTACATGACAACATGCAAATATGATTTGGGAATCCCACTACAGTTGGGTGGCAGGAGATTTTGGCGTGGAGAAAACTGTGGCCATTATTTAGAAACATTTTTATTGGCCAAAACTTCGACAGGACGTCAACAAGTATATCAGATATTTCACTTCATGTGCCATTGCCAATCCATCCATCATGAAACAAGGCTTATACACCCCTGTTCCTATTCCCGAGAAGCCTTGGGAATCCATCTCAATGGATTACATGTATGGCTTGTCGTCCACCAAGCAAGGAAATGATTGTGTGTTTGTGTTCGTTGATCGATTTTCGAATATGACCATCCCCACAGCCTGTAAGAAGAATGTCACAGTGGCAGATACTGCTAAGATCTTCTTCAAACAAGTGTGGGTCCACTTTGGGATACCACAAACCATCATCTTCGACCGAGACAACAAGTTCCTCAACACCTTTTGGTCGAGTCTTTGGTCTCTGTTGGACACCAAGCTCACAAAATACACTGCTTTCCACCCCCAAACCAATGACCAAACAGAGGTCATCAATTAGATGATTGTGCACATCCTACGCATGTACAATTCTAAGCAACCACATACATGGGACAAGAGTATCCCATATGTCCAACACAGTTACCACAGGTCTCTCCATAGTTCCATCGACCACAACCCATTTTAGGTGGTTCTGGGATTCCAACCCGTGGGACCCATTGATGTTGCACTTCCTCTTGCCACCGCACAAACAGACTCTTCCCCTAATGAGTCTGCTATTGAAAAGGCCGCCAGATTCATTGAGTGGATTCAACACATCCACCAATAGGTCCAGGATATTTTGCAGAAATCCAATGCTAAGTACAAGCACCACCATGATCAACACATGGTACCACACCAGTTTCAGGTTGGAAACAAATTCTGGTTAGATTTGTAGAATGAGCGCCTCATCGGGCCCCATCGAAAGCTTTTCCTACTTCGTTATGGGCCTTACACTATCACTAAGGCTGTGGGTAGCAATTCTTTTGAGCTCAACACTCCACCCTTCCTTGGTCTGCATCTAGTATTCAATGTGGACCTCCTTTGACCATATTTTTCCCCATTATTGGACACCTTCGAGATCACAGAACAACTTAAACCAACAAATATCAACCCTGACTATATGGTACAAGCATCCACTGATCCGATAGTGGATACATAGGTCAAGGGCACTCACCACTAGCAGATCCAGCTTTATCGGGTTGTCAAGGTAGGGCAACTCCTACACCAAGGAAAATGGCTCATTCGGGGCCAAATCCAATAGAAGTTTCCTCACCTGGTGGGGGAACTCAATGCAATGGAGACCATTGCTTCCTCGTGGGGGAGGATTAATCCAGGTGGATATTGGTGTCCACCCACCTATTCCAATTGGCTTCTTGTGTCTATTTTTGTTCAACACGTTCTTCTGTACTGCTTTGTAACTGTGGGTTCTACACTTCTGGGGTTTTCTGAAGCCCCACACATCCTCCATGTGGATACAAGTGGCCTTTCACCTAATCCAACTGGCTTATTTTGTATGTTTTCATGTCAACACATCTTGTTGTACTCCCACAAACGTTTTGGGGCCCTAAACATTGTTTTTTTGGCTCGCCATAGTCAAACTATAGATGAAGTCAAATTTTGATGGCGTAATGTGTAGCTCTCTAAAATACATTTCCAACGGGCTATCACACACCTAAAACAGAGGTCGTATGCAAAAGTTACGACCCTTGGAAGTTGAGGTACCAAATTACACCAACTTACCCATAGGGCCCACATGAATTTTGGCGTTTCACCTTCTAGGGTTAGGTTTTTGGATGTCTAGGGTTTTGGCATTCATGAGTAATATAAAAAAGGCCTCTGGAGCCTCATTGTAATCGATTCTTCTGTGACCCTCATTGTAATCATTTCTTCTCAGACAGATGTGCATAACAGCCACATCTCTTTTCTAAGAGATTGCTACCACCATTCGAGCAAGTGTTTCATTTCTGCAGTTTTACAATTTCAACCTATTTCATTATTTAATAGAAGATATTGTTCATTGGATATTTGTTTTATTCTTCATATCTCTGTGTTTATTGTATTCAGTCTACTAATCAGTTCGTTTCGCTCCTAAATCCGGATCACCTACTAACTATATTAACTCTAACCCTAGAAAACTCACTATATTACTTTCTTCTGTTATAAAATTTTGCTACAACCATCTAAAACTAAATTAATTTGTTGCATACACTCATCTAAAGGTGGCTTAACTCACTCAAAAATTTATTTTAACAATTGGATAATATTTTATTGGTTATATGCTTACTTTTCATGGTCAATTGTCACATTTCCGAGCACTAATTATTGATATTGTTACAAATCATTTATTGTTCTCATATAATTTTTTTATGCTAACATCCATTGCAATTTATCTTGTCTAGTGTCGAAAGAGGTAATTTTGCATACTTTATCTTGGTAATTGTTGTATATATGTTGCAAAGTTTTCTTGTTCCGTTCAAGTACAAAAATCACCTTCAACCTCTTCTCTTTCCTAGACCTAGATCAACAAATCAGTGATCTAGATAGGGGGTGGTAGGCTTGGCTACTAAACTTGCTATTTGATCCCTTGAGGTCACCAAGGAAGCCTTTGGGTTGGTGGACATTTTCCATCACTAAAATGAGGGAAGATCCTACTAAGGTAACAATGGTAGTTTCTTCCATTATTATGCGAAATTTGGAAATCTTGTGGTGGGATTTGCATAAGAACAAATCTTGTGATAACAATAACAAATCTTGTGATTACAATAACCATAAATTGTAATTTCACACCACTTGAGAATGTGGTGAGAATCTATTATGTTATTCTATTATACTATACAGAATAACCATTTGTGATTCATCTTCTATTATGTCGAGACACTCTATAAGCTAACATAGGATTAATATAGGATATACACAACCTCCCTTGATCTTTATCAATACTTGTACAAAAGTATAAACACCCACCTATAAGGTTCTTGTAATTAGAGAATGTAATGTGTTAAGATCCTAGAACGTCAAAAAAACCATAAGTGTTTAATGAAGTTATTTAAAAATAAATATGTGTTATTTATAGCCAATTACACCAAATTAAAGGAAATGAGATCAAATAAAGCACTATTTAGTACTGTAATGATCCAGGTGGATATTGGTGGCCACCCACCTTTTCCGACTGGCTCAAAATAGTTTTCTGGCAATTTTGGCAATTTACTATTTTTAGCAGGTTTAACTTCCGAGGCCATTTTGAGGGCCTAAATGAAGTTTTTTTGAGATCGAGCTGCTCAATGATAGCCGAAGGCATGATTGAGCCCCCAAAATGAATCTCCTCGACGATACCATCCACATTTACAATTCAAAGCATCCACGCACATGGGATGAGAGCCTCCCCTATGTCCAACACAACTACAACCGGGCTCTCCATAGCTCAACTAGCCACAGTCCCTTTCAAGTGGGCTTGGGATTCCAGCCACTATGTCCCATTGACATAGCCATGCCATTTGTGGCTACTCAGGAAGATTCAGCTCATGTCCAGTCTGAGGCAGATAAGGCAAACAAATTCATT
>JASDQU010247916.1:433-14406 GCA_032191745.1 Picea mariana
ATGGCTAATAAACCAAGCAATGATGGACATTTTTTAGTCACATGGTCTTCTGTACATAAGCCACAAACTAAAATGTTATCTAATGGGCACTCCCATTAGGAATGTTTCCTCCTGTATCTTGGGCAATATATGCTCATTGCTGCATTTTCCTCCTCCTGTTTCTTTTTGAGTTTAAGGGTATCCAACTGGGAACCTATTGTGCTTAGGATGTATGTCTTGAAGTTTTCTAAAAGTTTCCCTATCTCTGCTCTCGTGATACCACCTGAACTAACTGGTTTTAAGCTTCTATTGTAAGGGTCCCAAACATTCTTTCTTGTTTTGGCTCTACTCCTTGAGTAGTTTTTACACTTTTCACATATTTCAGCAAATAGTTTATGAGAGATGTCACCTGATGCCATAAGGTTAAGCACCTCTAGATATTCTTCTAAAATCCCCTTAAGGAAAAGATCCCTAAATGCATCCTCTAGGAGATCATGGTATTTTGACTTCTGAGAGATATAACCAAATATTTCCATATAGTCTTCAAGGGTCTCATCTTCTAATTGTTGGACTTTAAAGATGTCATTACGAGACTCTTTGGTCTTGCAGTAGTCTTGGTACTTCTTAGGAAAGATTTCTTTCATGGATTCCCAAGGCCTAATGCTAGATTCTCCCAATCCCATGAACCATCTTAATGCAGAGTCTTTGAGGGTGGCAGGAAAGAGTTTTAATTTATGGGCATCTTGTACATAGTTGTAGCTCCTGCACAAGATGTCAAATTCAAATAGGAAGGTGTTTGGATCTTCACTGTTTTTACCATAAAAGGTAGGCAGTGCTGAGAGAGGAATATTCTTCATGTTGACATTTAGAGTGGTGTCTAAAATCAGAAACCTGAAGGTAGTTTTGGTTTGGTTTCTAGTTTCTTCTTCCTCTCTGTGTATTACATTGTTATGGTCCTCTTGATCATCCATATTGGCTTGGTTTCCAAAAAGAGAGTACCTAAGTGGTTTTATCTTTGAAGAGAACAAAGTTTATCTTTGATGAAAAGGTCTTCCTACTGATTGGATGTCTGGGACTCTACTCGAGCTGATTGAGATTATCAGTGCCAAAGTTTTTGTGTCAATTTGAGAGATAATTACATTGGCTGAGCTACCAAACAAAAGATTCACCTGTTCAAGGTATATGATATCTTTAAAACTAGGGGTGGTGGTGTAAAAGAAAAGGTTGTATTGTTTGGTTTTGTGGAAGACTCGAGTGGTTTTGCCTCCTGTCCTAATATGATTGATTCTTCAGTTTATTGTTTTATAGTGCTCCCTGTGTTAGTCTCTTCAGAGACTATTTTAGCTCTTTGGGTTGAGCTAGCTCCTGTTTTTCAGTATCGGTCTGCGGATTTTATAAGCGGAACGTTCCTTCCCCCAAAGAGATCGGAAGGAACCTTTGTTGAAAGGTCTGATTTTGATTCAATGTATCTACCTTGTGGGTCTCTAGGCCTATTCATGAAAGAAATAAAAGGCTACCATTTGATTCCTAGGTCTATTCATGAAAGCAAACAAAAAGAAAAACTACTATTGGGTTTGGGGGAACCTGCTATAGCAGATGCACAGGTTCTTACCTTTCGTCTTAAAGTTCCCCCACCACCAAACTAATTCTAAGGTCTAAGGATGATCTAATTCCTAATTACTTATTACCTTAAGACAACTCCCCGACAACGATGCCAAAATGTTAGGTCATTTATATATACTAAAAAAGACACTAAACTACCCTCAATTAAATTGTCAACCCGGGGTAATTAAACTTAGAGTTGTAGCAAAATATATGCCAAAGGTAGAAGGTTGGTAGGAGTGTAGATTAACTAAGGAAAGCAGATATCTAAGGCTAATCTACTCAAACAAACCTATCTAATGAGAAAACCCTACTAAGCAACTTGAAACTAGGTAACCTAAGTACTTTTGGGCCAAGGACTGATGGATAGTTCCTAAGAAAGCGAATGAAAACTCTATGTAAAGCAAACTAGTTCATGACAGTAAGAAAAGGTAAACTACTAAGCATACTAAGAAAATGATGAAAGCAAACTACCTTTAACTTGCCAACCTACATTCAATGAGTAACTACCCTATGAAAGCAATTAAATAAGCAAGAAGCACCTATCTAACCTAAATAAGAAAAAAACACCTATATAACCTATTAAAGCAAATAGACAAGCAAGCAAAAACACCTAACTAACCTATTAAAGAAAATAGACAAGCAAGCAAAAGCACCTAACTAACCTATTAAAGAAAATAGACAAGCAAGCAAAAGCATAAAGCAAAAGACAAGTAAGCAAAGACTTTTCATTGAACAACTACCTAGCCTAAGAGGCAAGTGAACTAAATGCCTAATGCAAACTATTTCTCTTGTGTGAAATGAAGTTTAAATGCTCAATGCAATGCATGAAAGGAAATCTATTCTATTGAAAGTAATAAAGACTATCAACTAAACTTATGAAAACAAGAAACTATCTCTTCTAATCTACGAAAGCAAGAAACTATCTTTAATCTATGAAACACTCAAATGTAATGCTAGTGGTTGTGTGAATGCCTTCAGTGGTGACGAATGATATCTCGATGACACTTGACAACAAAGGATAGTTCTAATGTGTTAAGAACCAAACATCAATATAGCATAGAAAAACCTTAGGAAAAGTACTCAACGCCTTGTAAAAGAGATAATTTCAGATAATAAGCCTCTTTGAGGGGGCAACCTCCTTTTACCCCACTTAAATGTTCAAGTACAAGATGATTCAAAATGAAAATGTCTCCTTGGTATATATAAGAGACTAGGAGGTATAATTACAACTAATGGCTTAAAGCCGACATAAATAAAATAACATTACTAATATAATATGCCCCAATTAAGGGGTAATGAGCCAATATTAGGGCTTAACATAATGGTATAAGCTCAATACTAATTTCAATGGAAAAATGAAAGGTGTGATGTAAACAGTCCAATGAAAACTTAGCCATGATAAAAGTAATGTTAAATACCCTACATATTCTTGTATAAACCATCAACATCATGATGAGATCATCATTATCTAATTAAGTAATTCAATTGCATCTTAATCTATGAAAGGAAATTGTGTGAAAGGAAACTATACTATGTCTAGTTTAATCATTCAAGCCATGATAAGGAAATGACTAAAAACAGAAATTAAAAACATGATATTAAAAAGTGAATTGACAATTACATTTAACCAATAGCTAAGCAAGTGAAATCTATCTAAAACTAAAGTAAGCAAGCTATGATTCAAAAAATGGAAGCAAATCTATCCATCCATCAATCTTTGTCAGAAGAAACTCAGATTAAAACTATGCTCTATTCTAATTAAAAATCTGCTCTAAGCTTGACTGTAAAAATATAAAAGAAAGCACAATTTATCATCTAACTACATGCGGGGTTAGTATAGTTAGAGAGAGACTTGCAAGCCTTTTCTAATATACGAGATTAATGCATGTTAATACATCTCATCATTCTAACATGTAAAAGAGAAGCAAATCAGCTAAGCTACAACAAATTAATTAACTAAATAAAAATATGCATGTGCAACAAATAAAGAAAGAGCAATTAAATTAAGAAATGCATAAATCAACATGAAGAGAGTTACTAAACTGCTGGTGGGCCCCCCAACAAGTCGTGTCTACCCTCTACAAGCACACCATGAACTTCAGCAGGCCGAATTCACCATGAAAGTCAAAAAACACAGTTCTGGCACTATTCTGGCAATGTAAAAAAACTCAAACAGAGTAAAATCATTTTTTTGGCAATTCTAATGCTTATGCTACTTGGTTACCAATCTAATGAGCATCCTATTGTTATTTATAATCTTACAACCCAGGTGGTCGACCACAGGAGGGTCGAACCACCTTTAAATTCGACAAATTACATTAAATGCATCCATAACTAAGAAAACAGAGGAACCCAATGATCACCCTCTTTGGACAACTGAAATCGAGTTGTCTTGAGCTTAGTAGCTGGAGGGGGCGATGACAAACAAAACCCATGTGCTCGATTTGTCCACCACTGACCTCCAATACCATAACCGCCAACTTGCCTTGCGTTTTTGTGCAATACTRGGTGCCGGAATGAGTGTCGGATCAAGTACCGGAACAAGTGCTGGATCAAGTGCCAGAACAAGTGTCAGACCAAGAAACATGGTGCGTTTTGCCCTGTAACAATAGAAAAACATGAATTAACTCTTGGAAACCATAAAATATGATAAATTAAACTTGATTGAATCACAAAACACRAATTATACGTACCTCATGCYGATTGTATCATTTTACCATAAAATTCTTCAAAAAGCTYCTTTGAAAGATTAAAAAYGCATATATACATATGGAAAAAAGTGTATAATAATGTCATGAAGATGATCATATCTCGRGCCCAACAGGATTCAACAMGATTMTCTTCATCAATAGAGACTCTCCGCTCTCTGGGGAATCCTCAWGTATGGGTGTCTTCACATCTCTTTCTTCAACCTGAGCTATGTGTGTACTCTATTTCCCCTTGGCATCATTCTCTGGAGACTCAAATGATCTATGTCCAATTTTATTGCATCCAAAACACTTATAGACAGATTCTCTACCTCTACCTCTACCCATGGGTAAGGTATTTTTCCTCTAGAATCACTTTCTATGGAGGATCTTCCTTGCTGGTTTGAGTTGTCAATCTCCTCTTTCTGAGATGGAAACTTATTCTTTCCAGTTTTTTTCCTCGACCTTTGACTACACCCCGATTATTTCCTTGTTGAATTTGTCTTTTGGCTATCTTTTCCTCATCCTTCAAAGTGAACTAATATGCATCTTCCACAGTGTTTGGAAACAACAAACTTATTTCATCTTGAATATCAAACCTTAAACCATTGATATATCTGGAAAATTTTTTAGGATTGTCCTAAACATATCCAGCTCTATTGTTTACTTTATAAAATTATTCTGTGTATTCTCTTATAGACACTAATCTTTGTTTTAAATTTTGCATTTTCTTAAACAAAGAGAGATGATAATTTTTGGGTAAAAATTTACCTTTGAGTTTGGCTACCATCCTATCCTAGATTTTTACTTTTTTTCATTCCTTTGTTCCTCCTCTCAATCTACACACCATCCCACCAAAGATCTTCATGACCCCTCAATATGGTCAACATAAATTTGAGTTTCTTCTCCTCATCCACTTCTTCATATTCAAAATACTTATCCATGGCACTCACCTAATCAACCAACTTCTCGACACTCAAGCTATCATAATAAGTTGGCACTTTTGTCTTGGGTCTAGAGCTAGCTCCTAAGATTGACCTAAGAAATATTATTTCCACAGTCTCTTTAATAGGCTCTCCCTCTTCTACCAATGAATCTTATTCCCTATCATTGACATCCCCAGTATCAGGATCACATTGTTGAGTAGCTTCCATAACGTCTAGCCGTGCTTGAATATTTCTTACTTMTTCGAGTAGCTCTACATTAGATACAATCCTTTCTTGGCCTTGTCCTCTTCCATAGACTTTGAATGCCAAATATTGACATAGAAGGTCTTCTCTAACACCTACGGGATTTGATTCTTGCTCTGATACCACTAATGGTGTAGGTGAGAGGTATAAGGTTCCTTTCATACACTTTTGACTTCCCTTCTTCAGTCTCTATGCTCTSCTCTGAGAACACTATGTTTTAATTGTTTTTAAGTTATGCACAAATTTGATTTGCGCCTTACCTCCAWTGGTATACTTYAGAATCTCTCTCTTGAAGATCTATTCCTTTTCAATATGCGACTTTATCTTCAACGTTTACCAAAAAAGTACCAATTCTTTGATTCCTCTGTCATTTAACAGAGAAATGCAAGATATCAATGTTACCATTTCAAACTATTACTATCGATTTGATAAGGAACTTTAACATCTAGAACTGAAAAAATCACAATGTGACAAAATCTGGATCATTTGGTAATTGAAACACACACCTCTAACTGGATTTTTGTTATAATAAGTTGAGAAAATAAAGTTAAGTCCAATCGTTTCACGAAAAGGTTTTGTATAGGATCATGGTTCGATTCCATTGAAATTTCAATACCAACAATAACATAGTAGTCCTCGGAAATAGAAACCACGTAGGCTTTAACCCTACAATCATACCTTTAGAAATCCCATGCACAAAAAACACAAACATAGAGATTTGTGAAAGAGGAGAAAAATATGAACAAGCCATCAAAACTTCATTTTTTCTTCATATGAAAAACCTCACTCAATTAAAAAATCTCTCTCCCCCTCATTACAAAATTTGAAATATAGTTTATGCACAATGAAGAGGATTCATTCAACAACCACTAATAATGGATCGAAACACCCATTATTACACACAATATAAACGGTTCAACTACTCATAGTTGTCAATAACAATTATACCCTATTAAAATTACACCACTTTGTCTAAATCAATCTTATAAATTTTGATTTTAAGGGAACCCACTCCCTTTAGTAAACTTTGAAGGGCCTTGTAGAAGTCAAAATTAATCATTTCGATAGATGTTCTTGCATCAACGTGTCATTTCAAAGTAATAGGATTATAAATCTTTACGTTTTAATTTCTCTAGTTTTTTAATTTTTAAGTAATCACTTTATGTGAAAATATAATTACATTACATTGGCATTTATGTAATTCATTCCCAAATCATTTAGAATTTTTGAGTAAATTGTTTTTAGGTCTTGCCATTTGATTTTTTCTATGTTTGTTGTTGGTGGTGGAGGATTATTTTTTATGTTTAATTGTTAAATAATCCCAAATCATTTAGAATTTTTGAGTAAATTGTTTTTAGGTCTTGCCATTTGATTTTTTCTACGTTTGCTTTGTTGTTCGTGGTGGACGATTAATTTTTATGTTTAATTGTTAAATAATTTTAAATAGTTATACTTTTATGTTATTTTTTTTATAAATATATTAAAAAATTAATTAAAATTTGGAAGGAATTAATTTTTATTTCTTTTAAAAAATTAATTTTTAATAATAAATTACAAAACTTCCAAATATGTTAGACAAGATTACTAATTATTACAAATAAAATATTAGTTTTTTATTTTATTGAAAATATTTAATAAAATGATTTATTTTTGTTTAAAAAAGTAATTGATATTTCAAACCTTTAATTTTGTTAAAACATAGATTTTATTAATTTTTTTTACAAAGATTAGCCTTTTTATGGTTTTTTTACATTAAATTTCACTAAAAATATAGGGTTTATATGTATGTATGTATGTATGTATATTCAACATTATAAAGCATCCATCGGTAACCGTATATCTATTGGTGAGCAGAATGAGTCTTGATAGCCACTAGGAGAGGCTTACTTATTGATTGGTACTTGAAACCCAAATTGCGGATGAGCTTACATACAAGAAATCAATTCAATGCCAATTATAGTCCTTTAGTTTGAAGTATTTTACTTTGGGCCAGGAAATAACAAAAGAAGTATACCACCACCATTTATCGAATGTGTGCTTATGTAGAGTTAATCAAAGGTCTCTTGGAAAATTTATGTTGGATTGTGAGAACTATAATTCAACATAAATTTTGGACCGTGAATGCATAACATTGTACTCTAGGACACAAGCAGTCAAATAGTACACTAAATTGGTGGAGGCACTGGGAGTCAAGTCACCAATGGTTGATTCCATCTTTGCATCCATAGGTATCCATGCTTAGATATTTGGTAAATGACCTTTCCCTAACAAATTCGTGTAGGTGAGATATTGAAGCGAGAGGGGGGCTAGAGTTTGAAGAGGAGATAGTTGTTGAAATATTGTAACTTTGAAGAATATTCTACCTAAGAGGGAATGCTGAATAATATTTATTAATCAGGCCATATTGTGCCTTTGTAAAATTCGACCGTTTTGTGCCTTGACAATTAAATGTAAATTAAAAGGGTAAAGTGGCAGGTCGGCCCAAACCTAATTAAGGGAGGCCAAGTTACTATTTATAAAGGAGGCTAGCACCTCATTTGCACACTCACTCATGTTCTCTGCAACAAGAGGAAAACATGTGCAAGTCTTGGAAGAGTAGTTGTTGCAACTGGGGGTGATGTCAAGGAAGGTTTTGGTCTATCTCTTGGTATCTCTTAGTTAAGTGGTGTGCTACTCTTCCTAGTGAAGGAGAAGAAGAGGATCTTCTGTTCAGTTTTTGGTCTATCTATATTGAGGAATTTTTTGTTGGGTTTTCTTCCCCATGAGGGTTTCCCAGGATAATCTGTGTGTCTTTATTGTTTATGTGATTGCCTCTCTTTCAGTGATCTTATTTATGCAGCTAATGTGATAAATGATTATAATAATAAAGAAGAATCATAATTTATAGTTGTATAAGTAAATTTCAACAATAGTTGACTACTCAAACCGATATAAAAGACATCTTGTGTTTATAACTTCAGATCATATCAGAAAGTATAAGATTTCATTGGTCCTAAGGTACATTTCATAGGATAGTGATCTGAGGGAAATAAACCCTAGTGATTATGATGGACCACTATATAGTAGGATTTCAAGGCCCATATTACAACTTATGTGGTTTATTTTGTACCTTAATAGATTAAAGACTACATTAAACTATAAATATTATGCTAAATATAAGACATTTGGGTTATGCATGTTTGAATTTTATGAATGCTTGAGTTCTTAGAGTTTATGTGATATGATTTAGCCTAATTAGGACTTTTTGAATGATATTATGCATTCTTGAGACTATGGACTAATGTTGAAGTAAGAGGGTGTAATCTTTGGCACCCTTATGATATAATATCCATCAATGAGTAGCTAGCTCCACATGAAATAAAAGTGGGATCAGATTCCCTCTCAAATCTCCTAGAGAGTCGAGAACTTAAAGAAACCAAACAACCATGATCCTCATTTGGTTTGTTATTGGAGGCATTTGAAGTGTAGGAGGGAGAAACAGGTCCATTGAAACAAGGTTGCTAAATATTAGGAATCAAAGAGACCGTCATCCGTAAATCAAGGATTGATTGAAGATCTAGTTAGAGTTTTCATTACAAGTAAGAATATGATGAATAAAGGAAGTTAGTTATTCTTGGTATAAACAACTTCCACATAGTGCATCTGAATTGTAGATATACTCTTGTTGTTATGATTTTGAGTATTTAAATAAAGAAGACTATTTTTCAATATCTGAGTATTTGGTGATTTCCTTAAACGTTCTCATGATAACCTTAAGTGGGGCCCACTCAAGGAAATGCAAGGAACACCTTTAGTTGTAGTTTCCAATTCTACACTATATTGTAGTTTCCTATAGTCGTGTTATGATATTTAATTCCACAATATTTATTTTGTTTTACAATTTCCCTTCTTGTTGTTCCAATAATTAATTCCTTTTCTTGATTACAACACTTGCAACATTGTGATTATGGTGTTTAGCATTTTGGTATACAACCTTTGAATATAAAATTAATCATTGTTGAGTTATTATCAATTGATTGAATGATCTTATTGCACTATCTATTTTATCTAAGAGAATAGTGACAACCACCTCCTTTATTCCTTGTTTCTTGACTTGGGATTTAAGATCCAGCCTAGTGGATGGATAGATAGAAGATAAGAGACTAAGATTGACTAAGATTGGTATCATTTCATTACCAAGTTCCTTAGATTAGTGTATATATGCATCACTTGAATATGTTTGTACACTTAGCTTGTGATGTGTGATGATAAAGAGGTTGTTGAACCTATGACACATCACCTCATTAACTATCAAACTCCCTTTTTTTATTCAGTCCTATAGCAACCAACTAGTAACCCTATAGTTTCATTTTCTTCACATAAGAGGGAGTGAAAGTTATGAAGTAATTGCTTACAAAATAAATCCAACCAAACATTCATACCAAGAATTATATTGAATTTACTTCATCAACTCATACTTCAAATTACACTCCTATAGTTGCATATACAGTGCACAATGCCTCATAAATAAGCATGTTCCTAGATTGAAAAATTGAATTTAAGTTGAGGAGTTCAATCATCTTGTTGTAATTCTTTGGCCCATCACTTTTTGACATCCTTGCTAGGGAGGTGCTAAAAACTACACTTAAGTTAATCTAAATATTAAAAAAGAAAAAGAAAAAGAAAAAAACCATTAGATTGCATGCATCAATCAAGAGATAGATTTGGTATATTTTTGTGAAAAATACATATTCCTGGTGTAATTGAAGCATGTACAAGTAAACAAAGACAACAAAAAGAGGATTGTGAAGTAGACATCCAACAAATTATTGAAGAATTCATTGAGTTACCTCAAGGAGGAGGGATTTTTGTAAATCCTTTTGTTGATCATGTGAATCCTTTTGCTAATCAAGAAATTGGATAGAGAGAAGGATATTCATCTCATCATACAATGGCTAAAGAAGGAGAACAAAAAATTGGGATCTTTGAGTTCCCAATTCAAGAAACTAATGAAGAAACAGAGATGAAAAATATTAATCCCACTGCTCTCTCTTGTTTCCATGGACTTATTACAAAAGAACTTGATACTTTCCTTTTTGAATTAGAAGTTGTTTGTAGAACTTATCACTATGGATCAGATGCTGAAAATATCAAGCCTTTTCCCTTTATAATGAATGAATCAACCTTAAGATGGTTTATAAGCTTAGAGGGGAACAACATCAGAAGTTGGGAGCAGATGAAGCAAACCTTCATCGAGAAATATAGGGACTAGTGTAAGTTAAGAGATATTAGAGATGATATCTTTAGAATGTCCAAGGAGAAAATGAATTCCTGGAAGACTATGAAGAAAGATCCAAACTTAGTTACAAGAGGGATCATAGTTGCACACTAAATGACGACACCCTCAAACTTGTGTTGCTTAGAGGAGTAAGAGAGGAATTGATGGAGACTTTGAACCTACTTGAAAATGGAGACATATTCCAGTTGTATTATGAATATATCAAGAAAGTGTTCAAAAACTACTCCATATCTACAAGAAACAAAAGTAGGGGTGGTGGGAGAAATTCCCCACAATCATCCAAATTTGTAACTCTCGTAAAAAATGAGATAGGAAGTTTGTTATAATATATGAAAACTAACATTTTACATTTGTTGGCTATGAAGATGGATACACTATAGATAAAGAGGAATCAAGAAGAGGTAGAAAAATATATAGCTATTTTTTGTTCTAAATGAACAAAAAAAAACATGGTAGGAATGAATGTCCACTCAATCCTATGGAAATTTATGGAATTTTGGGATAGCAACATGATATAACAAATTTCCTTCCTTACCAGGTATGAAGGCTACTTATCAAGGAATTGAGGAGAATATGAAGCAACTATGTTTCATCAACTAGAGAAGGCAAGGAATATTTTGACCATTTCAATTAGGTATACCTTATTCCCATCCTCAATATTTCCTTGAATATAATGCACAAATGCATGCTCAATGTGTCCACTGAATGTAGCTTGGGTGGTTGGGAGGAATGGTTGTTATTCTCCCCACCAAGGTGCAATTCCTTGTAAGTGACATGTGATGACCTTAATGGATCTATAAGGTACTCTTTTTGTTGAGCAATCAATATCCCACCAATCCTAGACTCCCCATGTTCTCTCACGGATTTCAGAGGGTTTTCCATAGACGTAGTGAGATACTGGTCTTCGGTGTCATGAGCCACATGTAAAAAAAATGCTCAACATTGGTATCTTCCTAATACACCCAATTGGTTGATGCAAAATCAACAATGGTAGTACCAAAACCATCCTCAAACATTCCAATCTCATCTTCAATCATTTTCATCTCAACCTCAAATGCAGAAACAATAATGGTCTAATCCTCCATAAGGATAAAGACCTTAAAATCAGCAACAACAAGCATTTCTTCCCCTCCACTTCAATAGAACACTACTCAAACAAAAAATAACCAGCAAAATCCCAAAACAATCTCAATTGTTTGCCCAACCAACACCCAATCCAAATAATAGGTAGGTCCAACAAGTGTATAGTAACAAGATGACCACCTACCAAACTTACTCTATGTATATTTAAGAAATCAATTTGAGGTTAGGGAAAGTACTGACAACCCCTCCTCTCGTTACATAACACATAGAGGATAAATACTATGAGGATAAGGAGAATCCACCACAAGAGAAACAACCTATCCCTTAATAAACACCTCTTTTTCTTGAAAGGATAAAAGATAAGAAATCATACAATACAAGCTCAAAAGATGACCTTTTAGGTGAACTCAAGAACTTATGTGATAAAATCCCTCTCCTCCAGGATATTAAATATGTTTTTGTCTACAACAAATTCATTAAATAAGAATGCATTAAGATACTAGGGAAATAAAGAAAAGACTCTCCTACAACTAGTGTGATAGGTCAACTTGCAAATCTAATGTTAGGAAAAGTATTTATTCCTAAATAATTAGATCCAAGCAACCCAGTTATAAATGTTTACATCAACAAAAAACTAATGCAAAACCCCTAATGGACCTAGGAGTGGCTATCAATGTTATGACAAAGGACACCATGCTTAGACTTGACCTAAGGGAAGTACTAAGACACACACCTACTATACTCCATCTAGCAGACAGATCAATTATAAATTCTAAAGGATTTTTAGAGGATATGATAGTCTATTGATTCATGTGAGTACTGAACATATTACATAGTTCTCCAAACTAAATCAAAACTCAATGGGTACCTCCTCATCCTAGGAATACATTAGCTAGCTATAGTTGATGCATATATCAGTAGTAAGGTAGGGAACATGACCATCACAAATGGTTAGTCACAAAAGAAACTTATACTCTACCCCTTACCAAGCCATTCATTGACATTAAAACACCTATCCGGGTAGGAAAAGAGGAAGGGGAACAGACATTTCGGGCCACATTTCACCTTCTCCTCACAATTGAAATACCACTAGCCATAAAGGATACAAAATATATAGCTAAGCTATGTGAAAATGGAGGAATACACTAGCCAAGAAGAGGAAGGATAGTCTGAAAATGTTACTAGTTTGAATGAGACTTCTTGGCAATATTTAATCACTATTGAGATTGAACATATTGCAACCAAAACAATGCAAATTTCTCCATCCAAAACTTTGAAAATCAATAGTTATTTCACTCCTATCCAAGAACAACAACTACTAGATGTTCTCAAAATACATACATCAACCTTTGCATGGGATTACAAAAACATGGAGGGAATTCATCCATACATTTGTACCCACCACATTTATATCAAGGATGCTTCCTTACCCATCAAGAAAAATCAAAGAATAATGAACCCCACCTTAAAAGACATAGTCAAAGGAGACTTGCAAAAAATCCTAGATGCAAGATTCATCTACCCAATATCTTATAGTGTATGGGTCTCACGTTTAGTTGTAATGACGTGACTATTGTTTTTTCATGGTAGACCACCTCAACAATATGTGAACTCATTCTGTGCAAGAAGCCAATATTTGGATGAGAAGTAACTAAATTATTTTTTAGTCATTATTGGGTACATTTTATATTGCTAAGCTCCATCATATATGATTGAGATAGATTTTTTTAGTAGGTTCCAAACAACACTTTGGGAGAGAATGGATACCATGCCGAGGTATTACATTATAATTCATCCCCAAAACAACAAACAAACATAAGTTTTCAACTGGATGTTGCAACAACTTTTGAGAGGGTACAAATAGAAAGCATCCAAATACTTGGGATGAATAGTTGGTGTACATCTAACATTCATACAATCAAGAACTTTATTCTTCCACCAAAAACTCACCTTGTGAGACTTGTTTTGGCTACTTACCCCCCTCACCACTTGAAATTGTATATTGACAGTAGAAAGATGAAGTTGAACTACAATGAGATGAGTAGAAGGCAAGCACATTTGTGGACAAGATCAAGTAGATACATATGAAGTAGGAGCAGCTTGAGATAGTCCAACAACAATATAAGGATATGTTGGACACACCTACCACAC
>JASDQU010247919.1:0-16561 GCA_032191745.1 Picea mariana
TGAATTTGAAAGATACCTTAGGTGACCCCTTTGAGTGGTAAAGGGATGTTGATTATATCAAAAGGAGGTCAAAAAGGGTGGTACTGGCATATAGTTGGAGGTCAATGGTATGTAGTATGGGAAAAGAACATGGTCAAAACCGGGGACCAACAGGGGGGTCTGGAATCAAGGGTGCACCTCTTCAATGGCTACGATCGAAGTGCCTGGATCAACGGCATGCAGGGTGATTACAGACCCCCCCCACCTTTCTATCTTTAAGTGGAGGGGGGGGCTCCGGAATCGAGGATGCATCTCTCCGACGACCACAATTGAAGCGCCCGGATCAACGATGCACAGGCAATCCGGACATCCACTGTCATTTTGCGTTTAATCATCATGGGGCCCCCCTTTTTGTTGTTTCATCCTACCATCTATTCTCCACCAGACCGTGCGATGAGGCTCACTCCCTTTAGCCCTTTCCTCATCCCCCGACATCTATCCATCTCCCCTCTTCTGGTCTGTGTGATCCCTTTCCCATATCATCATCCACTCACCACCTGCCATGTGTCCCACTCTCTTCCACGTCATCCTCCCACTAAAATGTGCCCATTATATCTCATCTCATGCCTCCTCCGCTCATTGTCTTCTTCCATGTGTCTTCCCCTATAACCTCTCTCACACCCTCACAGTTTTAGTGTCACCACTCTTGTTGTGCGCCCCATCCTTTGCGCTGGCCTCCACACCTATTCATCAGGCTATTCAGCTAATCCATGTCGTAGCGTGAAAGGTATTCCACGTCACAAAAGTGTCGAGTTGGCCGAGCCATCCTCAATCCTAATGAAGAAGTTATTGAAGCAGTTGGTGGTGGTTAGACATCTCCTCCGCCATAATGGGAAAGTCTGGCGACGAATTAAAGACATGTCGATTCGCCCACGGAACTGTCAGGAGTTCGATTGTGTCTGCCATAAGTGCACAATCATTCAGAGACTGCAGGTGCAGATTGTCAGAACCCATGCAGACACAAAGTTTTAATGCAACGTCTCGATTTTTTTGCTGTTGTTGTTTCGAGTATATGTAGGCATTTTTGCCATTTTTGTATCTATCGATGGTAGAGCAAAGCTCCCGCCTGTAAAGTTTCAACAACCATCCTAGTTTCCTGGTTGTGCATCTGTATCTGAGATTTCTTGTTTTATGACAAACAGTTTTCTTACTCCGTCTATGTTTTCGTCTCATACCAGAGATTTCATGATCGAATGATTCACATGAATTGTTGCAGTTATGTTATGATAAAGGATTTGTTGTTACATTATTGTATTCTCTGGTATTCTTTGTTTGAATGTAAGAGGATCTTGCATTTGGACGCTTTCTTCTCCAGTCTGTTACAAACTTGATGTTTATGACAGAACTTCACACTCTTCTCATACAAGTCTTCCCCCTTCTCACCCTTATTACAACTCATTGTTTGAAGTTTATATAAGACCTCATTTGCCCATGCATGCCTGGCCTAGTTTCAAAGTTGGGACGATATTGTTCTGAGTTTCCTTCCATTTGATCATCCCTTATAAAACCAATTGTGACATTAAAATGATGGGTGTCGGGCTCTGCTCCTGTTGCAATCCAGGAGTGACTTCCGACGCTAACAAAACCTAACAAACAACCTCCTGAAAACCAATCCAAGCCACAAGAAAAGAAGGGTCACGGGAAGAAGAAGAAATATACTGGAAAATAGAGCGATTTCCACAAAATCCCCTGGCACAACACCGATGAATGTCACTCAAAACATTCATTAGTGTCTGAGATAAAAGATAAGGAGTCAAAACCTGATTTGGAATATGATGCAAAAAATAATGGGAAAAGACAGATCATTGATGTAGACCCCACTCCTATTGTTGTGACTACAATAATTCAACTAGAAGAGCTAGAAGATTCTGAAGAGGGGGAGAACCTTTTTCATTCACATATTTGGGTGAAGGGGATCCCGCTACATATTTATTATTGAGAGCAGAAGCAAAAAGAACCTCATCTCAGTAGAGGTCACCAAATAGTTGGGTTTTTCGACAACACCACACCCATAACCATACAAAATCAAGTGGCTTCGCCAAGGATGAGACCTTTGTGTCATCCAAAAATGTCAATTTTCATATGACATCCAATCCTTCAAGGATGAGGTATCATGCGATGTTTCCCCACTGGGTTTCGGTGATGTTCTGTTGGGACAGACATATATGTGGAAGCACCACTCTATTTTTGAATCTCAACCCCGTAGTGTCATTGTTACTCTGGGGGTCATCTCTACAGGATAACAGAGGTAGTTCGAAATACTGTCCCACCTAAACATTTCTGCAAGGTAGTATCTCATACTACAAAATTCAGTTTCTTCACAGTTTGTTCAAAAGGTGAACAAAAGAACACTGCAACCACTGCATCCTTAGTCCAAACACCTTTTTTCTAGCAGAAGAAGGTTGAAAAGATTGAATAAAAGCACAAGGATTCCCTTTTCACACAGTCATTTCATGTATCCAGGTTGGTTAAAAAGGTCCAACCCTTCCAGCTACAAGTTCATGACAACCTTCAATAACCTAAATAATATTCAAAGTCTATGATTGATCCCCCAAAATGAATCTCCTCGATGATACCTTTCCAAAGAGATATTATGCGCCCCAAACGAATATCGTATGCCAAAGTTACGCCTCTGGGAAGTTGATACACCATACTACCCAAAACAGGGTCCATAAAACTGTTGGATTTCATTTTCCGAGGTTAGGGTTTTGGGTTTTATTTATGTTAAAAATGTTATAAGAGCCTCATTGTAATAATCTTCTTGTGAATGTGAGTATCTGTGACATCTCTTCTCAGAGATAAGCTACCACCATTCTAGCGAGTTTTTCACTCTGTATTTCTACAGTTTTCTACATTTCACTCAATAATAGAAATTGTATATTACTATATATCTATGCCTCTTGTTATATTTATGATATGTCTCTTTTATATTAATGGATCTCTTGCAATATCTCTATATATTTTATGTGTTATATATCCTCTCTCATTTCATCCCAAAAATAATCTGAATCAGTGGTATCAGAGCATGCTTCTCTTCATCATTGTTTTAGTGCATGTCCCTGACAAGGTCTGAGTATAGAAAGTTGGGTCTCGAGATTATCTCTCTTCAGGAAAATCACTCTCGCATGCTCAATAAACCCTCCATGGCGGAATAAAAGAAAAACAACATAGTAGATGATTCTATTAATCGGTTTTTTGAGCAAGCTCTCAGATGACAAAGGGATGAAATGATGGAGAGTTTTTCCCACGTCATTCAATGCCTATCGATGACAACTAACATGTATTATTCAAGTGGCCACTTTGGAGGCACATCTACTTTCAAGGTACAAGTTAATTTTGATATTATTGTATTTGAAGAACGGTTAGATGCAGATTCCCTAGAAAAATGGTTAAATATGATAGAAGGTTATTTCTTTGTTCACATTTTTTCGACATGAAAAATATCATCTTCACACTCCTTAATTCTCTCCCCCATGTTAAACATTGGTGGGAAACTTACTGGGAGAAAAATTCCACAAAGGATTCTGGAATATATGGGGTCGATCCCACTTGGGATTCTTTTGTGGATGCAGTCAAGGAACAATATTACCCTGTTGGTAATTATGATGACCAACACATGAGATGGACCACACTACATCAATGGAGGGGCCAATAAGTGTTAGAGTTCACTAATACCTTCCATACCTTGCGCACAAATCTAGGTATCAAATATTCTAAGTGACATTTGGTTATGAAAAACCATGTGGCTCTACAAAGGTGCATCCAAACTAAAATGGAGTTTCTGGACATCTCATCTCTTAGAGCTACCTATCGATATGCTGTCAAAATCAAGCAGAAATTTAGGCACCAGAAAAAATGGGAGTTTAGGTCTGCAAAAGTGCAACAAAAAAATCATGATAAAGATGACCATAATAAATAGCCTTCCGAAAACTAGTCCAAGCCATAGGAAAATAAGGGTAACGGGAAGATGAAGAAGGATACTGGAAAATGGTGTGATTTCCAAAAAATCCCTTGAAACAACATGGATGAATGTCGCTCAAAACAATCATTGGTGGCTGAGATCAAAGACAAGGAGCTAAAACCTGATTCAAAATATGATGCATAAAATAATGGGAAAAGACAGATCATCGACACAAGCCCACTTATACTGTAGCAACCACAACAATTCAACCAGAAGAGGTAGCATATCCTGAAGAGGGGGAGAAAATTTTTCATTCACATATGTGGTTGAAGGGGACCCTCCTACATTTTATTGTTGATAACGAAAGCCATAATAACGTCATCTCAGTAGATGTCATTAAATAGTTGGAATTGTCAACAACACCACACCCACAACCATACAACATCGGGTGGCTTCACTAGGGACAAGACCTCTATGTCAGCTAGCAGTGTCGATTTTCATATGACATACAGCCCTTCAAGGATGAGGTATTATGTGATGTTTCCCAACTGGATGTCTGTGATGTTCTGTTGGGCCAACCATATATGTGGAAGAGTCATGTTATTTATGAGTCTTGAGCCCGTTGTGTCATTGTTACTCTGTGGGGTCATCTCTATAGGATACCAAAGGTAGTATGCCACAAGGTAGTATCTTGTAATACAAAATTTAGCTTCTTCACAGTTTATTCAAAAGGTGAACAAAAGAACACGGCAACCACTACGACCTCAGTCCAAGCACCATCTATCCAACAGAAGTAGGTCGAAAATATTGAATAAAATCACAAGGATTCCTTCTACACACAATCTTCTCATGCATCTAGATTGGTTAAAAGAGTCCAAACCTTCTAGCCATAGTTTCATGATGCCCTTCAAAAAGCTAAGCAATGCAACTTCTCCAGGAAGGAAAATAACTCATCAAGATGCAGCTTCATCAAACGATTTTCCCTCTCCACCAAGAAATCAATGCAATGGAGATCATCACTTCCAAAAGAGGTAGTATTGATACAAGTGGATATCGGTGGCCACCCACCTATTCCAACTGGTTAAAAACATGCTTCTGACAATTTACTATTTTGAGCATTTTTTCTGTTCCTAAACTTTTGGGTCCATTTTGAGGGCCTAAATGATTTTTTTTCTGGATCAAGCACCTAAATGAAATTCAAAGCCTCTAATTAAGCCCCAAAAATGAATCTCCTCGACGATATTTTTCCAACAAGCTATCATGTGCCCCAAATGGAGATCGTATGCCAAAGTTACGCCCCTGGGAAGTTGATACACCAAACTACCCCAAACGGGGTCCACATAATTGTTGGCTTTTCATCTTCTAGGGTTAGGGTTTTGGATTTTCTTTATGTTAAAAAGGCCTTTAGAGCCTCATTTTAATCATATTATTGTGAATGTGATTAGCCTTCACATCTCATCTTAGAGATAAGCTACCACCATTCTAGTGACTCTTTCACTTTGTATTTCTACAATTTGTACATTTCGCTCATTAATAGAAATTGTGTATTACTATATATCAACGCCTCTTGTTATATTTCAAATATATATTTGGTATATTATTGTCTCTCTTACATTATCTCTATATATTTATGTTTTATATCTCCGCTCTCATTTCATGCCAAAAATAATTTGGATCAGTGGTATCAGAACAGGATGATCTTGATCGTTTTTTCAGTGCATGTCCTCGACGAGGTCTGAGTATATAAATTTGGGTATCGAGCTTGTATCTCTTGAGGAAACTCACTCTTTCACACCCAAGAAACCCTCCATGGTGGAAGAAAAGAAAAACGACAGAGAAAACAATTCTATTAATCTATTGCTTGAGCAAGCCCTCACGCAACACAGGGACGAAATGATGGCGAATTGTTCCCACATCCTCCAATGCCTTTCGATAAAAACCGAAGTGTATTCATCAAGTGACCACATTGGATTCACCTTGCATTTCAAGGTACAACTTAATTTTGATATTCCTGTATTTTAAGGACATATAGATGTGGATGCCCTAGAAAAATGGTTAAATCTGCTAAAAGGTTATTTCTTTGTTCACAATTTCTCCGACAAGGAAAATATCACCTTATCACTCCTTAAGGATTCCCCCCATGTAAAACATTAGTGGGAAACTTATTGGGAGAAAATTTCCACAAAGGATTCTGGAATATATGGGGCCGATCCCACTTGGGATTCTATTGTGGATGCAGTCAAGGAAAAATATTACCCTGTTGGTAATTATGCCGACCAATACATGAGATGGACCACGCTAGGTCAAGAGAGGGGAAAAGAAGTGTCGAAGTTCACTAATACCTTCCATACCTTGCACACCAAGCTAGGTATCAAATATTCTGAGCAACATTTGGTTATGAAATACCATGTGGCTCTACATAGGTACATCCAAACTAAAATGGAATTTCTAGACATCTCATCGCTCATAGTTGCCTATCTATATGCTCTCAAAATCGAATAGAAATTTAGGCACCAGAAAAAATAGGAGTTTGGGTTTGAAAATCCATAAAAACCAAAGAATGATAAATACGACCCTAATAAACAACCTCCCAAAAACTAGTCCAATCCACAAGAAAATAAGGGTCACAGGAAGACAAAGAAGGATACTGGAAAATGGTGTGATTTCCCGAAAATCCCCTGGCACAACATTGATGAATGTAGCTCAAAATAGTGATTGGTGGCCAAGATCAAATACAAGGAGCCGAACCCTGATTCAAAATCTGATGCAGAAAATAATGGGAAAAGATAGATCATCGATGCAAACCCCACTTCTATTGTCGCGACCACAAAAATTCAACAAGAAGCGCTAGCATATCCTGAAGAGGGGGAGTGAATTTTTCATATACAGATGTGGGTGAAGGGGACATCACTAAGTTTTGTTGTTGATAGAAGAATCCAAAAGAACCTCATCTCAATAGAGGTCATCAAACAATTGGGATTGTCGACAACACCACACCCACAACCATACAACATCGGGTGGCTTCACCAGGGACGAGACCTTTGTGTCAGTCAACAATGTCTATTTTCATACGAAATCCAACCCTTCAAGGATGAGGTATTATGTGATTTTTTACCACTGGATGTCTGTGATGTTCTGTTGGGCCAACCATATATGTGGAAGCACCATGCTATTTATGAGTATTGACCCAGTAGTGTGATTTTTACGTTGGGAGGGTCATGTATATATAATACCATAGGTAGTTCCAACTATTGTCCCACATAAATAGTGTCGCAAGGTAGTATCTCATACTACAAAATTAAGCTTCTCCACAGTCCGTTCAAAAGGTGAACAAAAGAACACCACTACCACTTCATCCTCAATCCAAGGACCTTCTGCCTAACATAAGAAGGTTGAAAAGAATGAAGCAAATCATAAGAATTCCTTCTACACACAATCATCTCATGTATCCAAACTGGTTAAAAAGGTCCAACCCTTCCAGCCATAGGTTCGTGACAACCTTCAACAAGCTAAGCAACTCAACTTCTCCAGCAAGGCAAGGAACTCATCAAGATGCAGATTCAACAAATGAGTTTCCCTCTCCACGAAACTCAACGCAATGGAGAACACCATTTCCTAATGAGGGAGGATTGATCCAGATGGATATTGATGGCCATCCACCTATTCCAACTGGCTCAAAACATTCTTTTGGTAATTTACTATTTTTAGCAGTTTTTTTGGTTCCTAAACTTCTTGAGCCATTTTGAGGGCCTAAATGAAGTTTTATCGAGATCAATATCCTCAATGATAGCCAAAATATTTGACTGAGCCCCCGAAATGAATCTCCTTGATGATACCTTTCCAATGAGTTATCATGCACCCCAAACAAATATCGTATGTCAAAGTTACACCCCCGGGAAGTTGATACACCAAACTACCCAAAATGGGGTCCACAAAACTGTTGCCTTTTCATCTTCTGGGGTTAGGGTTTTGGATTTTATTTATGTTAAAAATGAATTTAGAGCCTCATTGTAATCATCTTATTGAAAATGTGAGTAACCAACACATCTCTTCTCAGAGATAAGCTTCCACCATTCTAGCAAGTCTTTCACTCAGTATTTCTATAGTTTTGTATATTTCACTCATTAATAGAAATTGTGTATTATTGTATATCTATGCCTCTTGTTATATTTACGATACATATTTGTTATATTATTGGATCTATTGAAATATCTTTGTGTATTTCTGTGTTATATATCCACTCTCATTTCGTGCAGAAAATAATCCAGATAAGTGGTATCAAAGAAGGCTAATCTTGATTATTTTTTTAGTGCATGTCCCTGACGAGGTCCGAGTATAGAAAGTTGGGTCTCTAGCTTCTCTCTCATGAGGAAAATCTCTCCTGCACACCCAAGAAACCAATTATATTAATATATTTCTTGAGCAAGCTTTCACACAATAGGGGGACGAAATGATGGAGAATTTTTCCCACATCCTTCAATGGTTGCCAATAAAAAATGGTGTGTATTCATCAACCATTCACTTTGGAGGCACCTCACCTTTCAACGTACAATTTAATTATGATATTATCATATTTGAAGGATAGATAGATGTGGATTCCCTAGAAAAATGGTTAAATATACTAGAAGGTTATTTCTATGTTCACAATTTCTCTAGCATGGAAAATATCACCTTCACACTCCTTTAGGCTCTCCCCCATGTCAAAAATTGGTGGGAAACTTACTGTGAGAAAAATTTCACAGAGGATTCTGGAATATATGGGGCCGAGAGCACTTGGGATTTTTTTTGGATGTGTTCAAGCAACAATATTACCTTGTTGGTAACTATAACGACCAGTACATGAGATGGACCACTTTGCGTCAAGAGAGGGGCCAAGTAGTGATGGATTTCACCAATACCTTCCATACCTTGCACACCAAGCTAGGTATCAAATATTCTTAGCGAAATTTGGTTTTGAAATAACGTGGGGCTCTACACACATACATCCAAACTAAAATGGAGTTTCTAGACATCTTATCATTGGGAGTTGCCTATCAATATGTTTTCAAAATTGAGTAGAAATTTAGGAACTGAAACAAACGGGATTTCAGGTCTGTAAATCCACAAAAAACAAAGCATGATAAATATGTTCCTAACAAACAACCTCCCAAAAGGAAATCCAAGCCACAAGAAAAGAAGGGTCACGGGAAGGCAAAGAAGGGTACTGGAAAATGGTGCAATTTTCACAAAATCCCCTGGCACAACACTGACGAATGTCACTCAAATCAGTCATTGGTGGATGAGATCAAAGATAAGGAGACAAAACCTGATTTAGAATTTGATGCAGAAAATAATGGGAAAAGATAGATCATTGATGCAGACCCCACTACTTCTATCGGGACCACAATAGTTCAACCAGAAGAGCCAACAGATCCTGAAGAGGGGGAGCACGTTTTTCATTCATAGATGTGGTTGAAGGGGACCCTAGTACATTTTATTGTTGATAGTGGAAACCATAAGAAAATCATCTCAATAGAGGTCATTAAATATGTGGTATTGTCGACAACACCACACCCATAACCATACAACATCGAGTGGCTTTACCAGGGACGATACCTTTGTGTCAACCATCAGTGTCGATTTCCATACGACATCCAACCCTTCAAGGATGGGGTATTATGTAATGTTTCTGAAATGGATGTATGTGATGTTTTGTTGGTCCAACCATATATGTGGAATTGCCATGTTATTTATGAGTCTCAACCCCATAGTTTCATTGTTACTCTGTGGGGTCATCTCTACAATATACCATAGGTAGTTCCAACTACTGTCCTACCTAAACAGTGCCTCAAGGTAGTATCTCATACTACAAAGTTAATATTCTTCACAGTATGTTCAAAAGGTGAATATAAGAACACTGTAACCACTATAGCCTCATTCCAATTACCTTCTATCTAGTAGAAGTAGGTCGACAATATTGAAGCAAAGAGCAAGGATTCCTTCTGCACACAATCATCTCATGTAGCCAAACTAGTTAAAAAGGTCCAACCCTTCCAACCACAGGTTCATGATTGCATTCAACAAGATAATCAATGTAGCTTCTCAAGTAAGGAAAGGAGCTCATCAAGATGCATATTCAACAAACGATTTTCCCTCTCCCCTGGGAACTCAATGCAATGGAGAGCATTAGCAAGTTTTAGTAGGTTTTCGGTTCCTAAACTTCTGGGGACATTTTAAGGGCCTAAATGAATTTTTTTCTAGATCAAGCACCTTAATCATAGAGAAAGGATTTGATTGAGCCCCAAAAATGAATCTCCTTGAAGATACCTTCCCAACAAGCTATTGTGCAACCCAAATGGAGATTCTATGCCAAAGTTATGCCCTAGGAAGTTGATACACCAAACTACCCAAAACTGGGTCCACAAATTTTTTTTATTTTCATCTTTCGGGGTTTAGGTTTTGGATTTTCTTTATGTTAAAAGTGCATCTAGAGCCTCATTGTAATCATCTTCTTGAAAATGTGAGTAGCTGTTGTCACATCTCTTCTTAGAGATAAGCTACCACCATTCGAGCGAGTCTTTCACTCTATATTTCTAAAGTTTTTTACATTTCGATCATTAATAGAAATTATGTATTACTGTATATCTGTGCCTCTTGTTATATTATTGGCTCTCTTGCAATTAATCTGTACATTTTTGTGTTATATCTCTTCTCTCATTTCATGTTGAAAATAATATGGATCATGGAAGCAACTTCAGAAGTCACTTTCTCGATGTTCTCCTTATTATGGTTGATGGAAACTTGAAAGTCTTGGTTGCGAGTGTTGGCCATTTGGAGAGGAGGGGTTCATGGAAGGGGAAATGGGTCCACTGAAAAAATGCCTATAGGTGAGATATATGTCTATGATCAGAGAGAGAAGGAAAAGACAATGGGATATATTAAAATTAAGGGTGTCGAGAAGGATGGGTGGGACCACATAAAATAAAAGGGTTATAAGTGACAGGTACCACGATGATTAGGGTGAAAAGGGGAATGCAATAATGGGACAGGTTGCAAATAAGGTTGTCGGGAAGGGGGTCAGGTCCATTAAAAAAAAAGGATTAAAAATTATAGGTACCACAACGATTAGGGTGAGGAGAGGAATCCAATGTGATAGGTATTGAATAAGGGTTCTAGAAGGACCACTATAATCCTGCGGAGTTATACTCTGACCTGAATAATATTGTAGTGTCAAAATGTGCATATTCTTAAAAGGAAAAAATGTGTAGTAATTTTGCATCTAGAATGCATGAGGCAATGTTGTGCGACCAAAATATCCTTTATGTTATTTGTTTGGTATGTTCCCCTTAGGTTAGGGTTTTCAGGCTGCCTATGGACAAGGGTTTTCTATATGCTATAGCTCTCTGATATACATGTGGTGTCAAACAATAGTACTCAACCCAATATCTCAGGGAACCAACTAAGGAGGCTCGACTGTACCCTTATCCATGCTACCAGATTACCAAGATACTAGAGATCATCTTCTCGAGTGTTTTTCTTGATAGCACTATAACAGTCAAGCGACCAATCAATCAATCTAGGGATGGTTTTAGGAGACCTAGGGGACTCTTGATATACCTACTGGTATGTGAGAGTGATGGCTGTGTATAGATTATGTCTGATGCGATACTATTCGAGGGGTACCAACAATGGTTACAGAGGTTTCCAATAAGGTGAAAATTTGGTTTCTAATAAACCCCATGAAACCATTTGTATTCTTCCCCACTGCAATTTTACCTGATGAATGATAAATCTCAGTGCTTTAAAGACATCGATAATACACATCTCTACCTTGGAAAAAAAAATTAACCCACAATTCCTGTGAAGGAAAGTGATCTAATACAACTTGTAAGGTACCAGAAGTAATGTAATATTTAGAAATAGGAATATTCAACAAATACCAATGGCACAATAGAATATTGAGAATATAAATGCCAACAATAATACCTTTATTGAGAGAAATAAATGTTCACTTGTCTCTTCAAGGGGGAAACCTCCAGCATAGCAAATCTCTATTACAATAAATCTCAAGATGAATACTTATGATTCCTCCTACTCCTATTTATACTAATTCTATCTTATAAAAAACATTCTAGAGGAAGATCTTTCTAAAAGAAGAAGCTTCTATTAGTTCTTCTTACATTGAATTGTTCACAATTATTAAATAGTCCTTATTAACTAATTTTGGCCTTTATTACATGGAAAACATATTATTCTACCTATGTGAGGGGTTAGGGAGGTTAGGTCTCTAACACACACACAATAATCACAATAGAGAGGAGTAATCGAGGGATTGTATAGAACTGAAGGGATTCACTATGGCGTTATGCAAGCCAACAAAGGAGCTCTTAGAGATCATGGAGTCCCTACACTTAGTGAGGAAGGGATTCCCTACTGAAATTATACCTGTGAGACAATTTCTCATTTGACCATTAGTTTTAGAGTTTTTTTCAATTCACCCTTGTGGTATCATGGTCTGGTGAGGGAGTGGCTAGATGTAGAGAGACAATGATCCAGGAGGATCTAAAAGGGAAAAAATTCACAGTCCTCAAATATCATAAAACAACACCAAGTCGAAGAGATCATCACAAGCTTTCCAATGGTGCAAACGAATAATTTATGGACAGAGTCCGAACGAATAATTTATGGACAGTCAAAGTTTCGGTTAACCAGTCAAAGTCAACCTACTAACATCAACATCCATACAGGTCATGTTAGTAGCCAATTGTCGAGAGGTGACATCAACATGATGTAATGATGATGTTAGCATGCCGACGTGGTAGCATGACAGGCTACCATGTGGCATGTTGATTTGGAATTTTTGGTGGCCACATAGGCCAATTGGAAAGTGACACATGGCACCACCTAAGGGCTTCCATGTGGCCTATTGACCGGATGACACGTAAGAAAATGACTCAGCAGCTGACTGGAAAAGGTGGGCTAGTGACAAGAGGCACCACACGCACCACCCATAGGCTGCCACATGGCCTACAGATAGGATGACACACAGGCATGATGAATGGACACATGTGGAAAATGATAGGGTGCCACATGGCCCAATAAGAGGGTGCCACATGGAAGCACCAAAATTCCCAATAAGGGTTGGGAACTAAAAAAATAAAAAAATTAAATGGCCACCAAACTAATCGGTGGATCCATATATCGACAAACATACAAAAATTCTAACCACATCTAGATTCCATTCAAGGGTCACATCATTGTTTGATGCACAAGGTCTAGAAGTAATGCTATATAATATGGTCCGTTGGGCACCAATCCCAAACATAGCAGTGGTTTTAAACAACGATAAGGGATATGTATTAAATTACATATATGGTTATAACAAGAGGCGAAAAGGGGAGCCCACAGGTTTAACTCTAGGTCTCCCCTTTAACAAACAACTTAATATATATCCACTTACCAACGAACCATGGGTGGGACTTGGTAAGTCCTCCTGATTTTTATTATTTGAACCCAATATTTTTCCAGATTTATGGGGTCTGTGCCCAACCAAGTACAGGGAATGAATTTCTATGCATAAAACATTTATTGCGGGTGTTGTACGAACTGTAGTGGCACGCAATTTGAGGCAGAGAGCCCATGAGGGATTGAAGGTGACAATGTCAGATTGGAATGATTTGAAAATCATTTTTACACTAATCCTTGCAATGAACCCATTGGTGTAGTCATATTTTTCATCCGGACAACGAATCTGCAAGCCATTTTCTGTTTTGAGGTATAGCCATGCAATTTATGCCAATTTTTGATGAGATAATATAAAAGCCTCTCCACTTCAAAGTGGGCCTAGAGACGTAGTCCATTGTTGGGACAAACTTCGTTATCATGTATTGTGTTCTTTCTCTTCTTCTCATATTTTCTTCATGTTTATGTCCTCTTTAATCATGTTGCACATAAGATTTTATTTATTTCTTAATGTAATTCGTGTAAATGTCATCGATGAAAAGATCTTAGATCATGGTTGTATCAGAGTGGTCTTCTTTGACTTGAATTGTGAGTGTGAATGCTTACCAGGGCCAAGCTCAAAACATGTGAAGGAAAAATTAAGACTTTCAACCCAGACATTGGACATGCAACTCGAAGAAGGAAAATGGAGGATGAATAACTTCATGCAAATAATGAGAAATATTTCCACATAGCTTTCTACCAGATGTGAGTCATGGTAGAAAAATTGTTTCCATATTACGAGAAGCGAGTTGCAAAGAAGGAGAAGAAGAAGAAAGTTAAAGAAGAGGATAATGCTTCAGTGAACCATGGAATTGGAGGATATCCTCCTCAACATCCATCTCTATCTTCAAGTTCAATCTCATCTTCCTCTTCCTCTCATTCTCATCATTCTAGTTTTCATCCAAGTACTTCTAAAAATCCATTATTGAATATAGATGTAAAATTTAATTTGCACATGTTTAATGGAAAAGCTAATGTAGATAAGCTAAATAATTGGATCAGATAGATCAAAGTTTATTTTCATGTACAACAGATTGAAGAGGAAGAGACGAAGATCCAGTTGGCTTGTCTTTGGCTGGAAGGCACAATGCTTATATGGTGGGAGAAGAAACCTCAGAAAGGTAGTAAGCATAATGGTAAACTCTTTCTTCATGGTATGAATTTAATTATGCGTTGAAAAAACAACTCTATCCATTGGGTTATGTTCAGAAATCCATGATGGAATGGAAAAATCTAAAGCTGGTTAAAGCTCAAAGTGTTCAGAGTTTCACAAAGGAGTTTTGGAAACAAGAACTTGCATTGAATGTTCCTTTAGATTCTCATGAAACTTTCATGAATTATATTGGTGCACTTCACAATTACATTCAACATACATTATTATTGTTTAATCCCACAAACTTATATGAGGTGTGTGTGCAAGCTACTCACCTTGAAAGCAGGAGAAAGAATGTACAGGAAGACCACCCAAAGAAATTTTCAAAGTTCCAGAGAAACAAGTTCAAATGGAAAAGAAAGGACAAGAAGACAATGAAAACAAAGAAAGAGGAAGGAAATCCCTCTTTCACACATTGTAAAAAATATGGGCATGATGACAAGCACTTCTAGAAGCTACATCTAGATCTGAAGCCTAAGAGATTTGGTAGCAAAGGGAAGCTGAAAACAATTGCAACAATGCAACAATACCTAGGTTATAACTTAGGTGATCAGGAAAATATCACAGGTGTTGAATTAGAAGGTAAAGTTTCCTTGCATGCTAGTTTAAGTTCTGAAATTCCATCTCTTGAAAAGGATAAAATAAGAAGTTAATTATTCCACATAAGAGTAGTGACCAAACACACAAAAGTGGAAACTCTATTTGGAAACTCTACTTGATATCTGAAGAGATTGTAAAGAAATTGGCATTAACCACAAGACCTCACCAGAAACCTTACCCTCTTGGTTGGGTGGATGACAATACAAAACTTTAGGTTACCAATAAGTGTAGATTGAGGTTTTCTATTGCTTCTAAGTTGATAGATGAGGTTGATTTGGATGTGATTCCGTTGGATATTCATGGTATTGTATTAGGGAGTCCTTATCTTTACGGCATCAAAGCTATATTCTTCCGAAAAGAGAATAAATACCATCTCAAAAAATATGGAGTGGAATATATTGTTAGGGATCACAACACGGAAGCCAACCCATCACTTATTAATACAGGTAAAATAAAGAGAGCAATAAATACTTGTAAGAACCTTATGCTCACGATTGTAAAAACCAAAGAGCATGATAAGTCTAATACTCTTGATCCTTTACATAAAAATAAAATGCTTGAGATGAGATAGGTCTTTTAGTGAGGAGGTGGACAAAAGATGGCCTTCAACACTTTAGAAGAAAAGGTAAACCTTGCACCAATGCTATCTCTACCATACCTTCAACAACCATTTAAGGTTACCAGTGCAGATTCCATGAGAGCAGATATACTTTTTAGACCTTCTAGTTTTTCATATATTGTTTTGAAGAACATTGATCATGTTAGCTATGTTGGAAAATATGCTATTGACAAAGTCTTCAAAGATGTATTTGAGAGGATATTCCATGGCTTGCAGGTAAAAATATTTTAGTTGTAGGACAAACTATTCTACCATTTGGATAGACTTTGTATTCCTACCATTAAGAAAGTGCATGTAATTGGAGAAGCTTACACTTCTCTTATATTTTGGAATTTTTGGGTAGAGAGTATTTTAGTACATTTGTTGAGGTTATGTTTTCCTCAAATGGAAGTAATTGTAACCATGATTGTAAAGGGGTCTGTATTGTGCATTTTTAAGCCCACTAATAGAAATTTGGGGCTGTACACACCACTCCATGTTCCTTCTCATCCTTGGAAGAGTATCTCCTTGAATTTTGTAGGGGGGTTTACTATGTCAAAAATGGGTCGTGACTACTTGTATGCAGTAGTGGATATGTTTAGAAAGATGTGTCTGTAATGATCCCAAGCCATTATGCAAGGATCATCACTGTTTTGGTGTCTTTTTAAAACTTTTTCTGAGTGAGGTATTTCGTCAAACACTTTGTTGATCTACCTTTTAGATGTGTTTATATGTGTGTATGTAGAAAATAACAGAAAGAGATAACCATGGAACATACCTCAACCAT
>JASDQU010247921.1:0-14618 GCA_032191745.1 Picea mariana
CAAGCCCTAAGAAAAGATTCTACAAAAATAAACCTAGGGCGTAAACTAAAACCCTCCTAGGTGTTAATTAAAGTCTTCTTAAAAGTAAAGGGGGTAAAGTAATGGGGGAATTAAATTAAGTGAAACCCATGGCCTTTAAATGATAAAGAAGAAACAAAATTTATTAAAGTGTGGGGGTATAAAAGGTAGGAATTTAAAAACAGATTGAAAAGATTAAAACCCGCATTTATCTCTTGGAGAAAAATAAAATAAATAAATAAATAAAAATAACAAGCGAGAATTAAATAATAAAATTAAAGAAATTTAAGGAGTAAATTAAGGAGCAATTTAAGGAGTGAATAAGAAGTAATTTAAGGAGTAATTTAAGGGGTGATTAAGGAGTAATTTAAGGAGTAAATTAAGGGGTGATTAAGGAGTAATTGAAGGAGTGATTTTTGGGGGAGTGAGGAATTTGAGTCTTTTAATTATTAAAAAGAAATTAATTTTGGAGAACCAGAGGCATGTGTGACACTTGGATGGCGGAGATTGTTTAGAGGGTTGTCATTTAAAAATTAATTAATTAATGATTTAGGAATTCAGGTTAGTCTCAAATTTCTATAAAAGAAAGGGAAAGGAAGGAAGAAAGGGGGGACGGTTAGTGTAAAGTTACGCTACTGAATTGTGGCTTGATGGGTTGCTTGTGAGAAGTTGGGTATATCTCAGCTGTGATTGGAGTGGTAGCTCAGCCGTTGAGGCGAGCTGAGACGCTAGTCTATCTCTGGTTCTTGTGTGGCCCCTTTGCGGCTCGGGGGGCTAAGGGGGAAGGAGAGTACCCCTAGCGTTGGCTGGGAGGTACCGGTGAGTTTTCTGTGGTCGGCGAGCGGGAGCGGCGGGGAGCACAGATGCGGCACGGAGCGCGGGACGTCGTCTGAGGCAAGCGAAAAGGCAAAGGTATGGTCGTTTATTGGTAGAATGAAAAGCACTAAGATTGAAGTAGATCTATTGTTATTGAAAAAGTATACTGGCATTATATGGTTTATAATAGGTTGCTGCGTCTGTCGTTTTCCTGTGATGATTCGCAATAAATAAATCTCTAAAATGCTTGTGGCACCTCCTGAATTTATCCAACAATTGCTGTGTAAGAACGTTTATAATTAACCGTGGAACTAAACCCTGCCGGCCACTTGCTTCTGTAGGATTCATCCATTGATTAATGGTCATCAATCGCTGCCTCTGTTACTTGCACCCTGAGGTCCTGTTGTTATCCTTTTGCGCCTCAAACTCTAAAATTTTTGCGTGTGTTGTCTATCTCGGTGGTTCAGTTGTCCATTTTTTTTCCTACAAATGATTTGTATCTCAGCGATTGTATAGGCGCACATTTTCTGCTTGGGGGCCGTTATACTAATGTTGTCTGTAAGGAATAATCTTTTGCGTTAGAACCTGTGGGGTTGAGTTGACATTGTGTTGAATTCATTACGCGCGCTGACAGCGTTTGCCGTGCTTTTGGCTTATGAACAGCTGGGATAATGGGAGTTGACTATCCAAATTCATTTACCTCACGAATAGTTGAGAGTTGCATGCGCTGATTGATTTCTTTTTCTGGAAGTCGTTTCCTTTTTTCTGAATTTCAATGTTTATTTAGTTTGACTATCCAATTTCATTTACCTCACGAATAGTTGCGAGTTTGCATGCATTGATTTCAATTGATTTCTTTTTCTGGAAGTCGTTTCATTGTTCTGAATTTCGATTTTTATTTCGTTTTGACAAATCCGTTTGGTAGTGATGATTCCTGGGGCGCTTCGAAGACCGTCTGGTGGTATTCGCCCGAATGCCTCTGTCCCTTGAGCGTTGAGAATCCTCTGTGGAATGGGGCGGATACTCACCCAGGTTCTAATAACCCGATCTCTGCGATTGGGTACTATATTGCTGTCGTTTTTTTTTTCCTCCCTAGATAAATTAATAGAATCCCGACCTTGCACCCATGATTCCTCCTCGGATAACCATGGTTTGTCCCCCTTTAGAACGCACAAAGAAAAATCATCACTGGGTATTAATTTTTGATATAGTCAGGTATTGGGTAAAGTCTGTGCATGCTTAAAACCCTCTGCGCATTTTGGGGTATTACCTTCATGGCTATTTTGTCGTTGATTCACGGGTTCGTGGCAGGCTGTAAAGCACAACGAACACGACCTGAAACCTTCAGTCTTCTTACTACCATGCGACTTGCTGTTGGTCAGACCTGTACACCTGCGTAATCCCTTGTCACACGTAGAGCCACCCGTCAGCCTACCAGCCCAGCTCAAGCACCCAGTCTTCTCCTCTTGCGCCACCTCCTTCCTTGGGTTTGGTGATCTCGGGTTTAATAATCAGGACCTTGGTTTTCGTTACAACTTGCTTCATAAAGGAGAGTTAACTGATAGTAAGTTACGCTAAACTAAATGGTGAGGACAACTCTTTTAATTTGTGATGTAATCGATGCCAACTGTTTATTATATTGCTATGTACTGGTTTCGTTACAATTTGCTTCATGAAGGAGAGTTAACTGATAATGAGTCGCGCTGTATTTAATAGGTGATGACCACCCTTTTATTTGGTTATGCAACCAATGTAAATTGTTTATTATATTGTCACATACTGGCAAAGATAATTAAAATATTATTTATTTAAAGCGCGAAGGAATTGGTTATGAAGCTGAATTAGAATGCTAGTTAAACGCCATTTAAATGCAGCATAAATACTGATTAAGATTGGTTGGCAATCGTGGCTTGCTGACGAGTTGTTGGGAGTTATAAACTGATATATATATATTACAAGACAGGTCGAATGGTATCCTGGAGATTACAATGGTTGAAATTAAAAAGTTGGTTATAATGGGAAGTAATGATTACATTAAAAGTAATTTTTTCTTGGTCTAAAGGGAGGTGATCCTCTTATGGAAGGACAAAGCTTGCATTAAATAAATCCTCTGATTTTCTTTCATGTCATCACTCTATATGGATCCATGGGATGGGTTCTTTATCCTTATATCTCTTAAGGGCTGAAAGGGATCGATTCTTTATATCCTCTCTTCTTCTTTATTGATGTATGCAAAAGATGATAGCTATCATCATAAGGTTATCCTTAATTGCTGATTTCCTTTAAACGTGGTCATGTGAATATAGATATTATATATGTGTGTCTCAAACTATGATGTAACATGTCTGAAATAGAATGGTAATCGCTAATAGGAGGTCATCTCTAAATGTTATTACCATTAAACATTGTCCTGTCGAACCTTGTAATGTATATGTTGTCAATTTAACTGTGATGTTACCTTGTTATTTTAGTTACAATATGGTGGAAGTCTTGCAGGTTCACAATAGAGTAAGGGTACTGTCCTTAGTGGAAGGTTACTAACATTTTACGAATATGAACAATGATTTATAATTTGGTACTTGAGATATGTTGTTTGAATTCATCATTGTATCGTTCATGCCATAGCCAATAATTGCAATGTTATCATTGAAATTGTGAACCTTGTCTGATTAAAATATTATGGTAAATAGGCATGTACTGATACGCTTATCTTCGTGCATTGTTAGTGTAAACTATTGTTATTGATAAACCATATGGTGGAAAGTCCTGGGTTTACGCGCAATAAATTACTAGGAGTTAGGGCTGAGGTCCTTTAACTTTAATGTTGAACTTGGGTGTTTGTGGTCGAAGCCCTCTTGTCACGCGCCTTCCGCAAGGGAGGTATTTGTTCTTCTTATTTATGCTGTACTTGATTGTCTTCAGTTAGTGGCTTGGTCTGTTGAGTTGGGTGTTCAGTTTTACCCCTGTCGTGGTCACGTCTTATTGGTCTTCGAGTGGCGCCGTAGATTCAAGTGTGTTGTTGCTTCTACGCATGCACACTCACGGTCAAAAAAAAAATAAAATTTTGCACCTGTCACTAGAATGGTTTTAGTAACGAGGAAGGTCGTTACAGGAATGCTAGAAATATTCTGACAATTTTGCTATACAAGCGATGACTTGCAAAGGTTAGAAGGACCGTTTTTCCTGCAAAAAACCAAAATTATTTTATTTGTTACTATCATTACAAATACTTGAAGTGTAGAGCTGGATTTTTTAAGATCAATAATCATCACTCAAGCTTGGTAAGATAAAATGTCAGATAAAAATATTCATGATCCACAAGAACAAAATCGACAATTACATGCTAGATTGTGGGACAGAGTGAAAAGAAAGGGTGATGACAAGTGTTATTTTCCTTGTAGTCAATGTAGGGGATTTAATAGGACAAGATTAAATATCTCAACAACTAAAATAAATTGTAAGGAAAATGGACTCGTTCCGGGGGGGGGGCATGAATATCGTCCATAGGTAAGTTGTTCATTATATATGTCTTTATACTACTTTTTTTTGTAAATATATGTATCATTTTTATATTTTTTTATATATATGTTGGACATGGTTTTGGCATTGATGTCAAAGAGGGCCAAAATAATCAATGTTGGACATGTTATTATGGTATTGTCATTATCAATAAGATCAATATGTCTGTGATATAATAAATCTCAGGAGAGATAACATAGTAGGTTGCATAGAAGACATATCGCGAGGAATAGAGGACTCCCTCATATTACCATATCATCTCTAAGATGGATCAATGCAGAAAAAGCTCAAGAGAGAAGGTGTGATTGAGTGAAGCATAAACAAACTTATGCAATTAAGGAAATCCATGCAAAGGATTGTGGAGTAATCATGATTGTTCCCTTTTGAATTTTGGGAGTAATCACAACCATTGAATGACAGAGGAATCCTATCTGCTGATGTATCTTTTGGGAAAATTCAGGACTATTAGATTGAGGGGAAGTCATACTAGGTTGGGAAGAATTAAATATCAACCATCAAATCTAGAACAGTAGCATTATGGACAGTTGGATCAAGCCAGAATCATAGATTGAGAGAGATTAAATAAGAGCCATAATATTTCGTGGAGGAAATTCTAGTGATATCTCAACCATTGGATCAAGCAACAGATAAAAGAACTTCAACACTTCGACACTTCACCATTTCAATGAACATTGGAGACAAAGAAGAGGAACAAACTCGCGAAGTCACGAAATCCCTCCAGTCGTTAGATTAAGAAGGGAATTTGGGTGAATTCTTGACCATCTGATCGAATTTAGTGGAAGGAAAGGGTAAGCCACAATATCTCGGAGTCTCGGAGTAAACAAAATCATGTGGACCGTCGATCCCTATGGAAGAAATGTGAACTGTTAGATCAATATTTGATCTAGAATTAAGCGTTGACCGTCGATATGGAATGGAAATATTGGAACCTAATATCACACTAAAGGAAATGTTGGTCGACTCTAGAATTTACCTACTCCGATGATAAGAAGTTGAGATGAACCAAGAAATCCCGAACTCTAGAGTTTTGGAGTAAACAGAGGCTATCAAATCAAACAGTTAAATATCTACGATGGAAAATCTATTCGAAGCTTCGATGATAAATGGAGGAATATAAGAAGAATCCCAAAGTCACAAAATAATTCCAAATGTCGATCAGGAAGGATCTTCGGGTGATTTCCCAACCATTAGATCAAGCGTGGGAAAGACTTCGGTGCTTTTCCACTTCACAATTAGGGAGTATTAGATTGAATTCTTAAACGTGTCATATTCCTAAAGCAATGACATCCATCAGATAAATAAGGAACTTCAAATGAATCTACGACCTTTAGATCCACTAGGAAGACATGTGACACATCAATAGGCCCATTTCAGTAGGAGCATGTCAACAATAAATGACACATGGCCCAATCAATTGGTGACAAGTGTCAAAGTCGATGTGGCACATAAGGACTGTAAAAGTCACAAATTAGGGTGACATGTGGCACACACATTAATGTTCCATGTCATCATCAGTGACATCAACATACCACGCCACTCTTGGATTACTGCCTTAGGGGATGTCCAACTTCTCCTACCAGCAAAAATACCTGAAGCACCAAAGGTCAAAGTCATGAATTAACATTTGGTTGTTGATCTAAGATCCTACAAAATATTTCTTGATTGTTCGATCAAGTACAGTGGAAAGATAGAGTAAGCATGAATCATGAAGTAGTACTAACTGTTGATCTACTTTGGGCAAGTTCTCAACCATTGATCAAGCATGGTGGAAGGATAACGTAAGTGGAGGTGTTACCTGACAAAAAGTGATCACTGCCATTCTATGAATTATTCGCTAGGTGAACCTCCAGATGAAGTGTTCTACTCTAGAGTCTCAGATCCACGAATAGTTGAAGTACCAGAGTGAATGAGAAAAATTCAACTCAACTCTTGATTAAGTCGTGATCACCAATTTTGTTTGAAGCCTCTAGATAAGCCAGGATCGTGCATCCACCAAAATATTAAATATTGACCGTATGATTTACTAGTGAATATAGTATACGCACTTCAAAAAAAGTCACTCCATGAGGGTTGAATGACTACAAAGTCTGAAAGTCCCGAAGGACGAAGTACCAGAGAAATTGGTTCCAACACCGGTCACTTGATAAGGTAAAGAAGATAATAAGGAGTGTAAAGTACCTATAATTAAATAAGCCCTCAGATATTTGAATATGGTCCCATGTAAAACACTAAGGGAGAAAGGAGAAAAGTGATAAAAAAATAAAGTGTGAAATAGATAAGCTTGTGGTTTTGAGCCCACGGTCACAAAGGGGAGTGGATTGAAGGAAGTTGCTATCTACAAAATTTGAATCTGGAAATCAACGATCCATATTAATCACATATAGGGATAAGTGCATGGATCTATCCACCTGTTGCATGTAGAGGATAAAAGGTTTAACACCTTTATATTTGGTGCTTGAGAACTATTAGACCCATATAGGTTGTTAGAACTTTGTTTTAGGGACATAGTTAAGCTCGAATGCACTGCAGTGGTCCTTGGACACCTCATTACAAATTTGATGGGAATTGAGTCAAATTATAGGATGCCATAACTGTGGGTTGGCATGTAAATTAGTGTTAATTCAGAATATGTTTCTTAATTAAAAGAGATTGAAAGAAGAACCAAGTTCACCCAATAAACTTAAAGGATACTAGTAAAAGAATAAATTTGTTATTAAAATAACATAGTTGTTAATAAATAAAAGGGTGTGATGGTTCATTATTAAAAGACACAATGATTCAAATGTCATACCTTTTGGAATACTATATAAATAGAAAGGTATGGTGAAAGAAAAGTGTCTCTATAGTCTAGATTAGAAGATCAAAAGTTGAAGCAGAGTCCAAGAGGGAAAACTGAATATACTTATGTAGTGTGGGCGAAAGGGAGGAGAATGGAAGGATTCATATCCTTTTCTAAGTAAAGTGTCAAAATAATGGAGTTGGTGCTTCCTAGGGTTGGTTCCCTAAAACAATGGAGTTGGTGATTCCTAGGGCTGGTTCCCTAAAACAAGGGAGTTGGTGCTTCCTAGAGTTGGTTCCCTAAAACAAGGGAGTTGGTTCTTCCTAGGGTTGGTGCCCTAAAAAAAGTGAGTTGGTGCTTCCTAGGGTTGGTTCCCTAAAAACAAGGGAGTCGGTGCTTCCTAGGGTTGGTTCCTTGAATAAGGGGATTTGTGTCTCCAAGAGTTGGTTCTCTAAAGAGGATTCGTGTCCTTCACAATCACATATTGTTCTTTATAAATTTTGTAATTCTTGTTAAGTATACTTATATAATTGATTCTTAAATACATGCCCATTGTTGATTTATTGTGATGATCAATAGAATAACAAAGTAATAACTAACTATTTAAAAAGTTAATATTGATTCACCCCCCCTATCAGTATTTCCTGCAATTGGTATCATAGCTATGTTCCTTCGACACAGTCTAATAAATGGAAGGTAGATCCTGAAAGTAATGGATCAACAAGAGGGAATGTATTCCAACAAAGAACCATTGCTTAAAGGATATTATTATTCTCTCTAGAAAATAAGAATTAAAAGTTATCTTATGGATATTGGTTTTGATGTTTGGAAATATGTAGAAAATGGGTACACTGCACTAGCTACCCCACCCACATATAATGCAGGAAAGAAGATTTGCAATGACAACTCAAGAGCAGTCAATTCGATTCTAGGAGGGTTAAAAAAACTATATTTTTGAAGGTAATGTATTGTAATTCATATAAGTATATCTGGGACAAACTAGAGGTTATATATGAAGGAGATAGAAAAGTCAAGGAAGCCAAAATAAAAACCTACATAGCTCAGTTTGAAAATTTGAAGATGAAAGAAGAAGAGAACATTGTTGAATATCTTCATAGAGTAGATGAGATAGTTAAGTCAATCAGAGAAGCTAGAGAAGAACTTAAATACAAACCCATTGTACAAAATATCTTAAGATCATTACCTATGAGGTATGATGCCAATATTTCTATAATTTAAGACAAACTAGACCTTGACAAACTCATAGTATATGAGCTCTATGGAATTCTTACAGCATATGAGATGAGGACAAGAAAAGAAAAACCCACAAAAGGAGAAACAACCTTTAAGGCTTATAAAGAAAAGAAGAATCAAGAACAAATGTCTAATGATAATCAATCAAACATATCAGATGTAGAAGAGGCCAACTTTATAAGGAAAATCCTGAAAGGATCTGGAAAATATAAAGGAAAGTTACCCTTCAAATGTTTCAACTGTGGCAGAATCAAACGATTTGCTAACAAATTTCCCTATCATAAGAAAGAGGAAAGTGACGATGAAAGAAATTTCAAAGATTAGAAGAAGATAAAAGCCAAAGATAAAAGAAATTTCTACAAGAAGAAGAAAACTTTCTTTACCCAAGAATATAGTAGCTCATTTGAAGAAAGTGAAGAGGAGGAGCCTGAGCTTCTATTTATGGGAATGAAAACTCAAGATGATAATCATTTGAAATATGAATAATAAGTGAACCTTGAGGAAGAATTTATCTGTGCAATTGAAGAACTCAGAAATCCTAAAAAGAAAAACAAGTTACTAAAGGAACAACTTCTAAAGTTTGAAGAAGCTATAAAATCAAGAGAAAATGAGGTTTCCAAAACCATCAGTAATTCAGAACAAAGGAAAGAAGAAATATTAAATAAGAAACTCAATTAAAAACAACAAACATGTAATATATTGGAGGATGAAATAATTCAACTAAAAGGGAAAGTAGAGAAAGGAGATATTCAGTCTAAATTTTGAAACCTCTCAAAAATCTTGAACAACATTCTTAGCAGTTAGAGATCATCAAATGATAAGACAGGGTTGGGATATGATACGTCTACAAAACAAAAGAATGAAAAAAAACTAATCAACTATGAAGATGCTCTTAAGAACTCCATAAGAAGAGAATAAAATAATTCAAAGATAATACCATTGAAGATTGTCCCAAATAAATAGAAATCTGCACTCCCTACTAAAGAAAAAGATGACAAGAAGAATAGAATCATCAAAAGGAATCCCTCTAACAAAAATCAATATATATTCTTTGGATATTGTTATTCCTGCAAAAATTTTGGACATAAAGCAATACATTGTAAATCTTATAGAAACTACAATCCAAGAAATGTTCAAGGATATGCAAACAATAAGAATATTGTAGAAAGAAGAAATTATAACTCATTCTCTCCTTTACAAAATTAAAATGTTGAATTCCACAAATGCAAAAACTATGGTCATAAAGCTAGTAAATGTAGAATATCAAAATAGTCCATGAATACAAGTATCTCCAACATTCAAGAAAATTATAAGAAGATATGTAGAATAAAATCGAAAATACAAATCAAGAAAGATAATGAAGATGTTACACATGAAATTGATGAAGTTGATAATAAGATAATGGTGGGTAAAACTTCTAATAAGGAATACAAAAATCAGATTTTTGCATATAAATAAGATCAAGATCTAGAAAAGGGAATTCCTAAAAGAAAATATGACAAAAGTGTAGTTCTTGATGATGTCCTGCAAATCAATAGTCCATTACCCAACAAATGGAAAATGAAAAGAGAAAATTATCAAGAAAATGATAAAGAAGCTTATGTTGCACAAAAAAATGATGATTATGATGAATCTTCAATAGCATATCAATCAAAAGAATTGAGAGATGATGATCTTGGAAGTCTTCCAACACTATTTTGATGATCTACTAAAGCTCCTTCTCAACAAAAAATCAAACAAAAGAAAGAAAGGAGGAATTAGGAAAGAACTTAAAGATTGTTTCTGTTGACCCCCCTATGAGTATTGACGCATAGAAAAATGAAGAGGATCTCAGGTTACAAATGTCTTCATCTGCCAAGTAATAATGTTGGTTATGTATTCTCTGAGTGAAGTTATATGAATGGTTTCTAAGGCATATATGTCATGGCACATGGCTGGTACATATGTGAAGTCCATTTTATGATAGAGGCATATCATGTGTGATATGACAGTTGTTTAAGGCACTTGTTGATGATCCTGATATATGCTTGGTTCACTTTCAACACATATTCTTGACATACATTTTTCTTCATGGTTGATGCATGAGATAATATGCATGATTGACATACAATTGATATATGGTGTGGCATGAGTTTATATGCTTGACTCATGGACATGTCCAAGGATCGTTATAGGAAGAGAAGATCATTATTGAGTAGTTGATATATGTTCCAGTTGAGTAGTAATATTTGAAACATAAGCCTATTACGGTGGTAGAATATTGTTCCTCTTGCAGAGAAGACACAAGGAGTTATTCTTCTTCCCATGATTGGTTGCAACAACATGATTCCAGGTAGAGAGATGATTGGAAGCCATTCCACCAACATTGCCTCAGAGTGATATCCCTTTTTCAATGGGGGAGATATTCATAGACATGGCGGGAATCACCTCAGGGGGAGTGTCACCCTAAAAGGAACTCATAAACATACATTTTTGTCATTACTGTCAAAGGGGGAGAATGATTAGTAAAATCTAGTTAAGATTGAAAAAGGGGTTTTATTGTGTTGCCATGAATTCCAAAGGGGTAGAATGTTGGGCATGGTTTTATGGTGTTGGAAATGATGTCAAAGAGGGCCAAAATGATCAATGTTGGACATGGTATTATGGTATTTTCATTACCAAGAAGATAGATATGTCTATGAGATACTAAGTCTCAAGAGAGATAATGTAGTAGGTTGCGCAAAAGACATGGTACGAGGAAAAAAGGAGTCCCTAATATTGCCAGATCATCTCTAAGGTGGATCAATGCAGAAAAATCTCAAGAGAGAAGGCATGATTGAATGAAGTGGAAATGGAGTTCTGCAATTAAGAAAATCCATGCAAAGGATTGTGGAGTAATCATGACCGTTCGCTTTTGCATTTTGGGAGGTATCACAACTATTGAATCGAGGAGGAATACTGTCCACTAATGTAGTTTTTGGGACAATTCAGTACTGTCGAATTGAGGGGAAGTCATAGGTTGGGAAGAATTAAATCTCATCCGTTAGATCTAGAGCAGTAGCATTATGGATAGTTGGATCAAGCCAAAATCATAGATCGAGAGAGATTAAATAAGATTCATCAGATTTCGTGGAGGAAATTCAAGTGATCTATCAACCATTGGATCAAGAAACAGATAAAATAACTTTGACAGTTCACCACTTCTCCACTTTGGTGAACATTGGAGACAAAGCAGAGGCACAAATTCATGAAGTCACCGAATCCCACCAACCATTAGATCAAGGAGGGACTTTGGGTGAATTCTCGACCATCCGATCCAGTTTAGTGGAAAGAAAGGGTAAGACAAAATATCTCAAAGTCCCAGAGTAAACAAACTCATGCATACCATCGATCCCTATGGAAGCAATGTGAACGGTTAGATCAATATTTGATATAGAATTAAGGGTTGACTGTCGATTTGGAATGGAAATATTGGAACGTTAGATTGCACTAAAGGAAAGAAGGTGGTCAACTCTGGAATTGACCTAATCTATAGATAAGAAGTTAATATGAACTAAGAAATCCCAAACTCCATATTTCCATAGTAAATAGAGGCTATCAGATCAAACAATTGAAGATCTACAGTGGTAGATATATTCAACACTTCGACAATAAATGGAGGAATATAGCAATAATCCCAAAGTCACGAAATAACACCAACTACCAATCAGGAAGGAAATTTGGGTGAGTTCTCAAGATTTAGATCAAGCTTGGGCATGACTTTTGTACTTTGGCACATCGATAATTCAGGAGTATTAGATCGAAGTCTCAAAAGTGTCATATTCCCGAAGCAACGACAATTTTTAGATCAATAACGAACTTCATATGAATCTATGACCGTTAGATCTAGGAGGAATAAATGTGACACATCAGTAAGCCCACGTCAACAGGACCATGTCAACAATAGATGAAACATGGCCCAATCAAATGGTGACAAGTGTCAAGGTTGATGTGGCACATAAGGACTGTAAAAATCACAAATCAAGATAACATCACTTTGGGATTACTACCTCTGGGGATGTCCAACTTATCCTACCAAAAAAAATACCTGAAGCGTTAAAGGACAAAGTCATGAATTAACACTTTATCATTGATATAATATCCTACTAAATATTTCTTCAGTGTCTGATCAAGTACAATGGAAGGATACAATAAGCGTGACTCAATAAGTAATGCTAATCATTGATATACTTCATGATCATTCTTTACCATTGATAAAACATAGTGGAAGGATAGTGTAAGTAGAGTTGTTAACCGACAACAAGCAGTCACCTCCATTCTATGACTTATTCGGTAGGTAAACCTCTAGAGGAATTGTTCTACTCTAGATTTCTGGAGCCACAAATAGTTGAAGTCACGTAGTGAACGAGAACTGTTCATATCAACTCCTGATTAAGTTGTGATCGTCAATTTTGCTTGAATCCTCTGGATAAGCCAATATCATCCATCCAAAGGAAGATTAAATATTGACCATTTGATTTACTAGTGAATACAATATATGCACTTTGATGAAATTTACTGTGAGAGGTTTGAATGACTGCAAAGGTCGGATGTCCCAAAGGATGAAGTACTAGAGAACCTGATTCCAACACCGATCGCTTGATAAGGTAAAAAATCTTATAAGGAGTGCAAAGAACCTAGAATTAAATAAGCCCACAGAAATGTGAATATGGTCCCATGTAGAATAATAAGGGAAAAAGGAGAAAAGTGCTAAAAAAATAACATTTGAAATAGATAATCCCATGGTTTTGATCCCACGGTCACTAAGGGAAGTGGATTGAAGGAAATGCTTATCTGCAGAATTTGAATCTAGAAATCAACCATCCAGATTAAATCACATACTGGGATAAGCGCATGGATCTAGACACCAATTGCACGCAGAGGAGAAAAGGTTTAATGCCTTTAGATTTGGTGCTTGAGAACTGTTACACCCATATATGCAATTAGAGCTCTATTTCATGGACATAGTTAAGCCTGAATGCACTGTAAAGGTCCTTGAACACCTCATTATGGATTTGATGTGCAATGATTCAAATTATAGGCTACCATAATTGTGGGTTGTCTTGGAAACTAGTGCCAATTAAGAATATGATTCTTAATTAAAAGAGATTGAAATAAGAACCAAGTTCACCCAATAAACTTAAAAGATAATAGTAAAAGAATAAATTTGTTATTCAAATAACATAGTTGTTAATAAATAAAAGGGTGTGATGGTTCATTATTAAAATACACAATGGTTCAAATGTCATACCTTTTCAAATACTATATAAATAGAAAGGTATTGTGAAAGAAAAGCGTCTCTATAGTCCAAATTAGAAGATCAAAAGAAGAAGCAGAGTCCAAGAAGGAAAACTAAAGATACTTATTCAATGTGGGTGGAAGGGAGGAGAAAGGAAGGATTCATATCCTTTTCTAAGTGAATTTTGAATATAAGGGAGTTGGTGCTTCCTAGGATTGGTGCCATAAAACAAGGGAGTTGGTGATTCCTAGGGTCGGTGCCCTAAAAACAAGGGAGTTGGTGCCTCCTGGGGTTGGTGCCTTGAAGAAGGGGATTTGTGTCTCCAAGAGTTGGTGCTTTAAACAAGATTGGTATCCTTCAAAATCACATATTATTCTTTATAAACTTTGTAATTCTTGTTAAGTATACTTATATAATTGATTCTTAAATACAAGTCCATTGTTGATCTACTGTAATGATAAATAGAATAACAAAGTTATAACTAATTGTTTAAAAAGGTAATATTGATTTACCCTCCCCTCTCAATATTTCCAAAAATATATAGTATTATATTTTGATGGTTTGTAATTATAAAGGAAATGCCTCCTATAGCATATCCGCACATGGAGAATGTGGTTGCAGAGAAACCACCGAAGGAACAAGGAATTGTGAATATTGAAGATCAAGTTAATGGACATATGGAAGACAATGATCATGTAGAGGAATATCAAGAAGGTATCGAAGAAGAAGATGATGTAGAGGATCAACATGAGTTAGATGATCATGTTCTAAGGAATATGTTGAAGAATTAGCTGAACCAAATTATCTAGAAGACAATGTTCATGAAGATGATATCGATGATGACTTTACTGAAATTGACATCAATGACGATGATGATATGGGAAATCCTTACAATGTTGAATTTGTATTGGATGATGCATATGGGGAATTGGATGGAGAAGATAATCAATTACA
>JASDQU010247923.1:6357-16465 GCA_032191745.1 Picea mariana
TAACCCTATCAAGATATGTAAAAATTTAGCTTCTTTGCATGACAAGAATGATGATGTTTCTACCGATTATACAAAGGAGGAATTTAAATCTCTCTCTCATTTAGAAAATATTTCCTTAAAAGAGGAAATTTCTTGGATGGAAGAGATCGGTTCTGATCTAGATGATAAAGTTTCCAACTTATAGGCCTTTATTGATGAGCTTCATGAATAAGTTACTCCTCTTCAATCATATAACAACAAATTGTTTGATGAGTATTAGGATTTGAAGGAAGATCATGACTTCTTGTTGTTGTATCTAACTAAGAAAGATCATATTATTCATGAATTATTGGTTTATAGACAAAACCTTGAAGAAGAAATCAGTTGCATGCAGAGTGCTAAGAAAATGATTGTTGCTTGTCGCCTAGTTGTTTGTAAGACAACCTATGTTGATGATTATGTTTMATCTCATGGTTTATTGGYCACTAATAATGTTGTTTCTCCCAAATTTGAAAATCACACTATAGGTATTGGGTTCTGACTGTCGAGGAAGATGGGATATACCAAAGGAGGCCTTGGGAAGAAGGGATAGGGMATTGTTGTTCCTACTTCCCCAGAGATAAAGACATTTAGAGCAGGTCTTGAATATGATGCTACTATTGTTACTTCACCATCTACACCCGACATTGATAAATCCAGGAAAGTGATATTTATTGCAGGTGAAGTTCAGACCGAGTTATTGGAAGAGAAACCTACTATTGATTCTCCTGATCATGTTAATGAAGTGGATATTCCAAAATTTTAAAATGTTGTTGTAGATGACACTATTTTGATGTACAAGGTTTTACTTCTATTAGTGCACTAGGATTTTAGCCTATAGAACATAAATATTTTCCATATCATCACTCTCATAAGAATTACAGGAACCTACCCATGAACAAATATTCTTGTAAATATGGTAGTTATGCCTCCATATATTTTCAAAGAAGATGTGAAAGGAAGGATCGTGGACCAATGTTGACTATCAAGATAGAATGTGGTTGGAGTGATGAATGGTCATGGTGTAATTTTCAAAAATTCTTGAAGACTTCATATAGATGTGTATCATTGACTATATGATCATACAACATTCCTATTTATTACCATTAATTCATTTAGAGTGGTCGAATGAGGTTCAACCAAATGTTCTTTGACTAGAGGTTCAACCAAATGTTCATTGATCGGACTTTCGATTTGGTTGTCCATCGAATAATATTTCAATTGAAGAGAAATATGATGATATATTCCCCAAATCCATGACAAAGGTGATTTTTCTCTTTGTATTTTTACCACTTATCTCTCTATTTAGATCACCTATTCCAGAGTGGTGTGTCTGAAGAGTTTGGAGGTAAACTAGTTATGCAGATTATTACTCTATCTGGAGTTGCTTGGCACTTCATCATGAACATATTGATGTTGTCATTGTTGTTAATTTTTCATTTGTTCTTAATGGTAAAAAGTGTCTTCTCCTTCCACCTTATTGAGGATCTAGTTGCAACTTATGGATGGATTTCTACATTGTTCTTCTCAACAACTTATCCTTGACATCAACAAAGTTTGAATCTATCTTTTTCTGTTATTAGGGATGTTTGAATTTCTCATTTAGGGGGAATGTAATGTAATTACATATTTTAAATTTATTAAATCCATCATGTAATGATTTTCCAGTAGCCACACTTACTATTGTATAGGCTATTATTATTATGATTGTGAGAACATCATTCTGAGGAATTTGTACACACAATGAGGCATCATTATACTTGTGAGATCTGATATTGGCATGTAACACAAATCCTTCCTCAGATAAGGTGCTCAATCCTCTAGTCAACATTAAGGGGGAATGTTAAAATGTATTAATTATTTCCTAGTGGTCTCATGTACATGCCTATGGAATTTTGTAAAGTTATTCTTCAATAACTATCTATCTTGTAAAAATGGTTTATCCCACATGCATCATAGGAATTGTTCTCCTTAAACTCTCTCATATGTAAACATCATCATCTTCTTGTGAATGAGCATAGTCATCTCATATCTTCTTAGAGATAAGCTGCCACCATTTGAGCGAGTCATTCACTCTATAAGTTTATAATTTTTGTACATTCTCTCATTAATAAAAATTGTGCATTATTGTATCTATGTGTTTATTTCAATATCTATGTATATTTCATTGTATATCTCTACATTTCGTTCTCAAAATAATATGGATCATTTCTTCATCTTTTGAGAATGTAATTATGAAATAAAAGAGTGTTCTTATCCCCTTCTCACAACCATCATATTCACTATTTTTGTCTCCATAAAATTTCCTCCTACTTATCCCTTTGGTCAATTTCCATTTTGAGTTGATCATCCTTACTTACTAGCTCTTCCACTAGGCCCTTTTGAATGATATCCCTTTTTACTGTTTCCATTTCTTGTTCCAATTATATCTTTTCTTCAAAAATATTTCCAAATAACTCTCTGTTCCATTTCCTAAATCTTCCCTTGATATTTTTTAATTATTGTTGCACTTGGTAGATCTTGGTTCCATATAGATATTATGGTTCTTTCCACTTGTTTTCCAAGTTTTTCATAAAATCAAGATGCCTCATCCGAACATTTTCAAATCTAAAAGGTTTTGGTCTGGGTTTTAGATTACTCTCCCATGCAAGTAGGATACCCCAATGATTTGATCCAATGAATGATACGATATATGTTGAAATGGATTGTTCAGATTCAAACATTAGTTTTGACACCAAAAATCTATCCAAGTGTGCCACAATCTGGGTAACTCCCCCTTTTGTTATTCCAGGTATACAAACCACTACTAGATGGTATATCAATTAGATGAAACCTTAAAATAAGGTTTTTAAAATCTTTATTTTCCACCTCCATCTGTCATACCCCACCTTTATTTTCTTGAAGAAAGGTTATCATATTAAAACTTCCACCAATGAACCAAGGGCCATTCTACATGACATCTCCCAAGAGACTAATGGGACATAGAAAATCCATCTTCATAGCTAGAGATGAAGGACCATAAGAGTTTGATATGTAACCTCGTTCCAATGAGCCTAACATCCTGTATTTGTCTGTGATAATCCTGGGTGTGGTGTAGTGAATGCATAAGTTTAGAATCTCTATATCCTAGAGTATTTCCAATACCCTAGAATCTCCCTCCACTTCCAACATGTCTACTTCACAATTATTCCATACTTTTTTAGCAATTCAATGCATGGATTCTATGTTTCATTTTGTTTCATGTAACATCATGTTGGGTTTTTTCTGGAATTTTGTTTTTTCAATAAGTCTATGATTGGAAGGTCCATTAAGACCTATAATGTTTCAAGAGTTTACCTTCATTTTAGACCTTTGGATGGGGGTGAAAATACTTCTCTAGGAGACCTATTGATCGATTATAATCCACCAGAAGCACCCATGTCTCTTTTGGTTTCTTCTTGTGGGACTTTCAACCTCTATTATTTTCCTCCCCTATTATTATTTTCTAGGGTTTTAGCATATTTGTTTTGATCCCAAGACCCCATTAGGAAGTCAAATTTTGAACCTGGTTAACCTCTTTTCCTTTTCCCTTTATCAAATATCTTTGAAGTTTATGCAACTAACCATCCAACATATTGTTTAGGTCTTGTTCTCCATGCACCTCCATCATATATATATAATTTTGTTCCATTTATTGGGTTGCATTATCCCACCCTCAATGTTCATGTGAACCTTCTATACCATTTGTCTCATACACATCAACCTCTTAATTTTCTAGTTGGGTGCTTCCTATCCCTATTTCTACCTCCTTCATTTTTGGATTTCCAGATCCAAAGGGATATTAGTGCTCTCTATGACCTTCAGGTTCGAAGGACATTTTTAATTAAACATTTCTCCTCCTTCTTCTAGTAGAAATTGGAAACTGTTTTCATTCTTATTATTAAATTAGGTCATGGATTTATTTTATTTTCTTCTTGATTTTATTTTTTTAAGATTTTTTGTGAAACCCTCTTCATCCCATTGTTCCTCGGATATATTTGTTGAGCTCTCCTCATTCATTGGGAAATCCTTGAGCAAGTGACCATGTTCCTAGAACCTCCTATATATGAATGAATGTGTTCATAATATAGAGTCTGAATCCACTCATTATCCTAATATGAGATAGTTATTGATTTTGGGAGTGTCCCTACCACATTCATATACATGCAAATTCTTGCATAAGAAATATAACATCTCATTTTCATTACCTCTGCGATTTTCACAAAAGTTCATAGCATGTTTCATAGCCCTTCTAGCATATCTTTCTCCAGAATTCTTGGGGTAAAKAATACATCTAGAYGCAAACCTGTGCCACAATGAAATCCTCCTTTTTGGGAGATAACATTTATATCCAATATCACAAATCTAGTCCAACTGAGTTGAAGAAATAGGGTCCTTCTTTGAAGACCCATTATTTATCTTCTATGCATCAAAATATCACCATGAAAAAATGTTTGACCCCAATTTCAAATCAATTTGTTATTTTTACTTCCATATAGTATTCACCCACCCCATCAGAGCCTTTTCAGAGGGACAAATTCCCATGAACTTACCAATTACCACATTATGCTTCATATACTATATGTATTCCTTGATTCAAGGTGAAGCATTATTGTATCTAGGGTTCTCCTTGGTATTATCCATACACCCATTCTTTAACCAGTATTGATAGATTGAGTAGGTTTCCACTAATGTCAAACCTTGAATCAAGTCCAGTATCAAATTTTGGTAGCCCTAGAGGTACGGTTAAGGAACCCAAGTTAGTTCAAGGTATTTGGACATGAAGGTCATTGAYTATGTAGGTAAGACTATCATGGATGGATAGTACATGTAGTGTCATTTCTGGTGATATGTGGTATGTCATTTAGTTCTTCACAGTTGAGGAGATATGGCTTAGTGAAGTTGAAGAACCCTCATGAGTTATCTAGAAGTCCCTAGAAGGTCAAATAAGTCAATTATTCTAGAAGCTCCTAGAAGAAGTTTACTAGTCAAAGTGGTTATAACTAGGATTTAATCATGGGTTAAGTTGTTGCAATATGAAAATAATTAAAGATAAATTAGTTGCAACAAGAAGTGGTGAGTTTAATATTTATGGATAAAGTGGTTGAAAGTGGGTAAAGTAGTTGAAAGTGGGTTAGCCCTAAAAGAGGGAATTTGGATAAAACAATTAGAAGATAACCCCTAAAGGAAGCCACTTGGGGAGTATAAATAAGAGAGAAAGGGACTCCCATTAGCACCTATTAATCACATTGAATGTATATTGTTATGAAAAGTTTATTACAGGTACTATTTGATACATATAAAGTTGTGTATCTATGAGGAAGTGAAGATGGAGTGAAGACAAGTTTTTTTAGCTGAAGTGAAGAGAAAAAAGATCATGAAAAACCCTAGTTAGGATCATCATTGTGGGTCACCCATTAGACATCCCACGAGGCACCCCCATAGGTTGCATAGATCTTGTCATGCGAGGCCCCTTTCGACACCTTTCCTGCATCACACGAGGCACTATCATACCTAAGGATGAGAGGTTATTTAGGTTGCAAAGGTTGATTAGAGGCTACAGAAAGTTCAACAGTGACTAGGTACAATAGATCTATCTACAAGTTCAAAATGTATTCTATATGCTTATGTGTAGTTGGATGTTGTTGTTTGCATGAGATATGTTTATGGGAGATTGAGAATTTTCCATAGAGACACTGTTGGTTGTATGGTACATATTGTATGAGACATATCTATAGAGGTACAGTGAGGGTAAGTTTGGTATTTATCATCGATACATTTTTTTGGGTTGATTGTTGAGACATATCGTGTATTTCTTGGAACATGGTTGAGGTGTGTTGCTAAATTTGTTGGTACAGTTTGATGCTTCATAAAAGTGAGGGTTTATTATACATGGTTATGATTGTTTGAGTATGCATGGAACATGATTAGAGAGACATAGTTGCAAATGGTTTGCGCTACATTCTTGTGATATTGGGTATGATATCTATGTTATCAGATCTGATATGTTGAGGAGATTGTTGGTACAAGTTGTTGGTATAGGTTGACTACAGGTTATTGGTACAAGTTGACTACATGTTGTTGGTACATATTGGTACATGTTTACATTGAATGAGTGACATTGGTTTCATCATTTATTTGACACTCATACTTCAAGGTGGTTGGACGGGGAAAGGATAGATGGTTGTAGCCACCTTCCCGTTGTAGTCGTAGAACATAGGGGGTTGTATCCTCCTTCTGGTTAGATCCAGAGAATCAGGGAGGTGTAGCTTCCTTCAAGTTGGAGCCTAAGAAACTAGGGGGTTGTAGCCTGCTTCCAGTTGCAACTGGAAAACAAGGAAGTTAGTGCTTCCTATGAATGTATTTCTTTTGACAATATAAGAAAAACATTTTTTGGTTTTCTCCCGCATTGGGTTTCCATGTAAAAATATTTGTGTATTATGTTTATGTGTGATTTCTTATTGTTCACTTCTTATGCATACTTCTTATATGGAATTTTATTGATAATATTATCATAAAGTAAACATTGTGGTTAAAAAGGATTAAAAGGTATTAATGTTGATTCACCCACCCCTCTCAATATTCCAACAATTGGCATCAGAGCAGGTCCTTCAAGAATCAATTTAAACACTAGAAGGAGATCATGGAATACACTAATATTGGAGCACCAATGTTTGATGATCAAAACTATGGGTTCTCAAATATAAGGATGAAAATCTTTTTACATGCACAAGGATTTGATGAATGACAATCAATAGTAGATGGATACAAAGCACCAATGACTCCCCCAACAGAAAATAATGGAAATAAACTCAAAGAAAACAATTCAAAGGATAATGGTAATATTTTGAACAATCTTTCTAATCTAGTATTTGTTAAATTTATGCACCGTGACTCTGCTAAATATCTGTGGGATAAGCTTCAAAATATTTATGAAGGATATGCTAAATTCAAGGGAGCTAAACTCCAAACCTTCAGAGCTAAGTTTGAACAATTAAAAATGAAGGAAGGAAAAGACCTTGCAGCCTATTTTCTGAGATTTGATGAAGTAGTGAATACTATTAAAGGTCTAGGAGAATAAATGAAGGAACCAACCATTATTCATGAGGTAATAAAGTCTTTACCTATGATATTTGATCCAAATATTTCAACTTTAGATGAAAGAACAAACCTAGACACCTTGAGCATGGATGAGCTACATGTGATACTCACATCATATGAAATGAGAATAGAACATGAGAACATTGTTACAAAGGAAGCAACATTCAAAGCTTCCAATAAAACAAAGAAAAAGAACAAGAAAAATCCAAAGTCAAATAAAAATTGCAGCGATGATTAAGAAGATGATGAAGAAATGGAAAACTTTGTTAGGAAGATAAAAAGGGGAACCAACAGATATAAAGGTATGATTCCATTGAAATTATTTTCATTGTGGTGGTATTGGTCATTTTTCTTCTAAATGTCCTCATAAGAATAAAGAAAGTGAAAAAGAAGAAGATCATAAGAAGAAGAAAAATCAAAAGAATAAAAGAAACAAAAAGAAAAATTTCAAGAAAATTCTCTACACCAAGGAAGACAGTTCCAACAGATGAGGAAGAAGATAGTGAAATTGATATAGAAAGAGTACTCTTCATGGAATATTTTGAGGAAGAAGGAGAAGTTGACCCGAAAGCAGAATTAATTAGTGCTCTAGAAGAACTAAGGATTGAAAAAAAGAAAATAAAATCCCTCAATGTAGAACTAAAAGAGAAAGAAGGATCTCATAACTCCAAGGAAAATTAGTAGATGATCACGAAGTTGAATATCCAAGTGGAAAAATAAAAAAGAATCAAAGAGGCACTCAGAGGTATGTTAGATGAAAAGGACAAGATGATCTAAAGATTGGAAGAAGAAATAGTCACTCTCTGGAAATATCTTCAGAAGTAGGATATGCAACAGAATAGCACTAGAGTATTGGACAAAATCATTAGTAGTCAAAGTCCATACCATGAAAAATATAGACTAGGATATAGTTAGATAGATAGAGGCTCAAGCTCTAAGGAAACATAACAAACAAGATATGCATAAATAGTCAGAGGCTCTACACCACCCAGAAGGTTTATATATTAGAATCAATAGCAACCAACAATGGAGAGATCCCAAGAATAAAAAGGATTCAGAAGAGCAATTTAAATTTGTTGAACCTACAGATAATAGATCTAGCTGGGAATTTACATACACAGTTGTAGAGAAAATAGAAGAAAAGAGAAGCAGTAGAGAAATAAGGGAAGAATTATCATTAACCGAATGAATGAATGATAATTTACACATGATATACTCTATATAACTCAATCAATGTGCACTGGAGGAGAAGCCAATGCGCCATAGTTTTGGTATAGATAGATCTGAACACACACCAACAGTTATGGGAGTAAACTAACACCTACTCTAGTCTCTCAGGAAGTTACAAGAGTGAGCTGCCACCTAGATGAGTTAACTAGTCTATCAATATCTAGTTAACTGATTGAAATAAAGATAAGTGAGGAGGAGATTAGGGAATCATGGGGAATGAGCTACTCTGGTGATGATACCAAGGACAATGTGCATTAGTTGGTGATGATCCCAATGTTGCATGGTGATAACCCCAATGTAGAATCTAGAATCCACTCAACTAATCAAATTGAAGTGAAAAATGAAGAGAAATTCTCCCTAGAGGAATATTCTTCCTAAACTATAGGATACTTAATAATGACTAATAAAAATAGGAAAAAAATTAGGAAAAATAAATCCTAGGTGTGTGTGAAGTAACTCCAACACCCCCTCTGAACATCACTATGGTGAAAATAAAGAATGGGTCATGACTGTTGTCATTGAGTAAATTGTTGGGTTGAAGAAACAATCTACAAAGGTAACCTACAAACCAACTTTAAGACTAGAAACTAGCCTTTCCAATCTAGAGAGGGATCTCTCTGAGACTTAATCTCTGATGGACAAATTGTTTTGAATTGATGGCTATATTTAGATGTTTGAGATATTTGTTTTCAAGGTTTGTTGGCAAAGAGGTATAGTATCTCTAGGGATATGGAGTCAACCCTTGAAAACAAAAGAAAACAATGGCTGGTAGGTAGAAATCCCTAGAGGAACAAAGGCTAAATGAGGTGATTAACTTTCAGTTTTGAGTTTATTTAAGTACGGTGAAAGAGGAACAAAAACACATAACATAATCAGAGCACCATAAAATATGAATTATGACCTTAGTTAAGAAGAATAAACAAAGTTTAAATCATTTAAGTCTGGAGCACCATTTGATGAATTCTAGACCTTTGAATATCCAATTTAAACTGAAGAAAAGTGAAGATGAAAGTAAGTACACAAGGAATACATACAAATATGAGATAACAATCTTCATAACACCACCATTAGAATATTTTTCATAAGTAGTTCAGGACTTCTTCATTTGTATTTCTATTAGATCCAAAAAATTACATTGAAGATCAAAATCTCTATACTTCTGCCAACTCCCAACTTTACTCAAAAACAAAGATGCTAACATTTGGATCCAATGGGGATGCTATCCTCTCTATGAGGTAGCAAAGAACATCAGACCATGTTCCTTATCCATTAGGATGATCCAAAACCCTGTCTGCAACCTGTTTCAATCCTCAACCAAGCAAACTGCAAACTAAAATCTAAAGTTGAAAATGCAAACTGTTGAAAGAGATGCTCAAAATATTGATCTTATTCAAACTACTACCTACACCAAGCTAATATCTGAGCTATTTGATTAGGTGAAATAAAAAATCCAGTGCAGCCATATAAGTAGTTTATCGTCTATTCCACCTCCTTGCTTACACTCCTTCAGAGGAAAAATGAGAAGCCTACTTAATAGTAACTCCAATGAAAAATTGCAAATAGATCCAGCTTTGACAAAATTAAAAAACTTAGTCTCACTTGTTAACTCCAAGAAAGGTGCAAAAGGACCCTTAAATGAATACATAATACAATCATATTGTATCAACCCTTCAATTTCATCTTTGATTTCATGTAATTTCAACTGTTGACTGTCATAAAAGAACTGAAAATATGCATTGGA